>PVJA010041330.1:0-17953 GCA_004027025.1 Myocastor coypus
TTTAACAAATGGTGCTGGAAAAATTGGCTCTCTACATGCCGAAAACTAAATCTTGACCCTAGTCTATCACCATGCACGAAAATAAAGTTGAAATGGATTAAAGATCTAAATATTAAAAGTGAAACATTAAATCTCCTGGAAGAGAAAGTGGGAGGAAATCTTGAAGACATCGGAGTAGGCAAAGAGTTCATGGACGGAAGAATCAGTCTTATGTCAAGTTATATACACATTTTTCCGTGTGTGTGTGTGTGTGTGTGTGTGTGTAAGACAAGAAGTAATATAAAGTCAATGGAAAATGGTAATATACTTTAAAAAATTTTTAATACTAGGAGAAAATATACCATCTCTTAGAAGTAGATTGCAAGTCAAAGATATAGCATAAATCATAAGACAAAAATAAACAATATTCAGTAAATTAATTAAATATTAATTAAAAATTAAATATTTCAAAACAGTGTTTCAAAATTAAAATTATGAGTCCAACTAAGAGACCAGAATGTTGTGTATCATATGAACAAATCTGTGATCAACTCAGAGTACTCACATAGTATTGGAATAGGTGAATATGTACAAAAATATCAACTAAGAAAAAGTTTTCATGATAGGAAAGAATTACTAAGAATAAAATATCATAAATACTGGGATGACAACTATATGACGAACACTTCTAACAGTTTGGGGATAGGATATTGCACAAAATTCTAGTATGTCAACGTTGAGAGTGTCCATGATGCTTACTGGTGGCCAGGTCACACTTGTGGGACTGAGCTGCTGCTATTTGATATCCACCTGGTAGACCTTGGAAGAATCATGACCCATAGGATACAGGAGAAGTCCATTTGTAGAATATGCTATGGAAATATTTTGCTGCTGTATACAAAAGAATATTTGAAAGACTGTTGTTTTAAATCTCTTTTTCCCATCCTTAATTGTTTGCCCTATTTGCTGGGTTCTTTCTGTTCTCCTTCATGGAGTTGTGGTCATTTTGATCCCATTTCATAATATCTTTTAGTAGTCTGTATAAGGTTCAGTATATCATCATTAAATTCTTTAGTTGTTCTTTGTCCTGGAAGTATTTCACTTCTCCATTATACTTGAAAGAGAGTTTCAAAGATTATATCGATCTTGGTTGGAATTTCTTTTTTTGTAAGACTTGAAGTACTTTGTGCCAATGTCTTCTTGACTTGATGATTTGTTTAGAGAAATCTGCCATTAGTCTGATGAATTTTCCTTTAAATGTGATCTGTTTCTTTTTTCTAGCGGCTTTTAGTATACTGTTCCTGTGCCGAATATCTGGGATCTTGATTATTACATGTCTGGGTGTGCTTTTAATTGGGTTGATGTTATTTGGAGTTCTTTATGCTTTGGTTATGCGAATGTCAGATTGCTTGCCCATATTTGGAAAGTTTTCTGCTATTACTTCTGCCCATATTCTTTTTATATTATTTGTATTGACTCCTTCTTTCTCATTGATGCCTATTAGTCTTATGTTGTTCATCTTTGAATCATCTTGCTGATGTTGAATTATTTTCTGCGTCCTAGTTGCTTTTAAGAAATCTTTTCTGTCCTTTTCACTAACTGCAATGGTGTCTTCAAGGTATGAAAGTCTATTTTCACTTTTATTCAAGCAGTTTGGCCAGCTTGTGACTGAGGTTTTAATTTCCCGCATAGCACTTTGAATCTGCTTCATGCATTCTATTTCTTTCCTATATTGCTCATTTAAGGATTCCATTATTTTTTTATTCTCCTCTAGTTTTTTTACCAGTGTCCTTATAGTTATCATTTATTTTTTTTTACTTCGGAAATTATTTCTGATCTAATTTCCTCTACACCTTTCTGCACTTGTTTCTTTACTTCAGACACTATTATTTCAGAGATTTCAGGTGTGCCATTTCCAGTTTCTTTTATGCTATTGTCTGCTGCATTTGTTCTGAATAGACTTGGGGCCTGAGAATGCATTTTGCTCCTTTGTCATTTTATATAGCATTGTTTTCTGGCCTTTGGTGTAGAGTTTTGGTAGAGTTCTTACCTTACCACCAGGCCCAGATATACCAAGTTCAGACTGGTCCAGGTGGGTGTGGCTTGGGCCTGGCTGCTGTGCTCTGCTTCTTCCTGATGCAGCCCTTGGAGGTAAATTTGCTGTGCTACTCTGGGAAGATGTTCTGCTCCTGGATCAGCTAGGTGTATCTTGCTTGTAGCCTCCCTGCAGGGAGTTCTGCCACAGGGTTCCACACCAGGCCTGTGTAATGGATGAAGTCCCACTTACATGCTGTCTTAGTTACTCTTCTCTCATTGCTGGGCCAAATACCCGAGACTCAAAATGAAAGAAAGGTGTATTTAGCTCACAGTTACTGGAGTTTTCAGGCCATATTCTGCTGGCCCAAGGCAGACTGGCACAGGGAAGAGACCATCCAGTTCATGGCAGTGGAACAGCAACAAAATGGCAGCAGAGGCAACCAGCAACCAGAGCAACAGAGAGCAATAGAGCATAACAGAGAGTCTGTTTCTGTCTCTCTTACAATACATTTAGGTTCTTTGCCTCAGGATATCCACTTCAAACCACACCCATAATCCCAGCAGTACTAAGATCTGTAATGCCAGCAGTACTAAAACACATAATTGCAGTGGATCATGAGTTAGTCTCAAACTCTAGAAGTCCCTGCCTCATGACTGCTTGAGGCTTTGTGGGGACAACTAGACAAACTATAACACATGCCAGGCCCGGATGCTGAGTTGAATGGGTTTCCTGCAGGTTGTGGGTGGTCCTACTCACACACCAGAGCTGGGCTCTGGCTTAAATGGGAATCCAACCTGGACTCTGGCACGAATGGGGATCTGCTGTGCCCCAGGTTGTCCCACTCATGCCGGGCCTAAGTGCTGCATTGAACGAGTTTCTGTTGGGCTGCAGGTGGTCCTGCGTATGCTGGGCCTGCGCTCTGGCTCCAATGAGTTTCCAGTGGGTCCCAGGTAGTGTCACTTACATTCCCTGATTTGTAGTTTTGTTTTTTCAGTTCTCGATTTTCTGAGTTTCATAGTGAACATTTTGTTTTATAATAAAAATTGGCTTAGTTTTTTTTTTTTTTTTTTTTTTTTAGACAGTGTCTCACTGTGTAGTTCAGGCTGGTCTTGAACTCATTATGTAGTTAAGGCTGATCTTGTTGAACTTTCTGGGATCCTCTGCCTCAGCCTCCTGAATGTAGGATTATAGGTGTGCACTACAATGCCTGGCTAAAATATTTTTAGATAAACTAAGAAAAGCAGAGTTCTCCTGTTGTCTCCTGGGTCTGAGGAGCTCTAAACTAGGGCTCACCTTGTTGCTCTCTTTATTCCCCAGTGTGGAGTGAATTCTGATCAGATTGGGAAGTTTGGCCTTGGGGCTGTGGGTCCTCTGTCACAGAAGTGACTCTCTCACTTTTCCCATGACCCAATTTTAGTGTCCAGGAAGGACCTCTGCTCAGCTGCCTGATTTTCCAGAGCTTCGGGAAAGGTTTCGGTGTCAGGGTTAAAAACATTCTGAGAATGACTTGGATGAAACTAATCGTAATCCAACAGAAGGGGATGCCTTGCCATACATCTGTGATTCCAGTCATGGGTATATAACAGACCCTCCTGTTCTTGACAGCCTGGTCTTAGTAATGTGTGGCTCAGACAGGAACTCAAAGGAGGACTGTCACTTTGTGACCCTATCTGGTGAACCCTGATGACATATCTCCATGTGTCTCACCTCACATGCAGTTTGAATTCATGATTGAATCCATCTTGTATGCCCGGGATGCATGGTTGAAGGAGGATGGGGTCATCTGGCCGACCACTGCTGCCCTGCACCTGGTGCCCTGCAGCGCTGACAAGGATTATCACAGCAAGGTGCTCTTCTGGGACAATGCCTATGAGTTCAACCTCAGCGCGCTCAAGTAGGTGTGCACTGTGCGGCTAGTCGTGGAGGGAGTGATTTGCCACCCTGGGGCTGCTGGCTGGGAGGAAGCACTGGACCACTCACACTGGGCTGACAGCTTTCCTAAACACTGCCTCTGTGCTTCTGCACATATCTGTACCTTCCCAGAGGTCATCCTGATAATCCCTTGGAAACACATTTGTAGAAAAATTGCCTTTTACTCACCTATGATCCAGGATGACTGTGGGAACCTTGCTGGGATTTTATGCTGTTTGCTTCTGGGCCCTGGGCCCTGGCCACACCATTTGGGATCTGTGAGATGGCCATTAGAGAGCTGCCATCGCACTGTGCCCCTGAGCAAGATGGCAGAGGGCCAAGAGCTGGGGCAGAAAGTCCCACCTTCAGGACTGGATTCCCCTGAGTTATTCTGAATGTACCCTGTACCCAAAAACTTTGTGCATTGCTTTTAGGGATGAGTTAGGAATTGAAATGTTTTCAAGTAAGTTCCCAAATCTAATAGGAAAAAACTTAGGTTTAAAAATTAGGCTTTCAAAAATGGGAGTTTTTAAAATATAAGTGTTTGTTGCCACTGACATTTATAAACACCTGACACATGCACACTATGTACTGGTAATTGAATGCAGGATCTTTGTGCTGAGCTACTTAACCAGGGTTTTAAATGTTTTAGTTTGAGGCAGCTTCTTACCAAGTCATTAAGTTGCCCGGGCTGGGCTTGAATTTGTGATCCTCCTGCTTTAGTCTTGTAATCCTAAAGTGCCAGGATTATAGGAGTGTGCCATCACCCCTAGTTGAAAGCTATAAATCTTTAATCAGTGTAGGAAAATATATTGGTGGTTCCTAGTGTTTTGCAGTACTCTGAAATAATTGCCTTTCTGGTTTTCAACACACAGACACACTTTCAGGGTTGAGCCTTAGGTTCCAATGCAGGTGGTTTGCTGCTGAGCTTGTCTTATATTTTTTTTTTAAAGAATTTTTATTTTATTTATTTTTTCTTGTTTCAGAACCTTTATTTGTTTATTTACTCATTTTTATGGCCGGCTCAGCCCGCCCCAAGGGCAGGCTGGCGCAGCATGTGGTGCCGGGGAATCGAACCATGGTCCCTGAAGCCGCCCAAGCTATCCCAAGCAGGCGCTTTAGACCACTGAGCCATCCCGCCAGGCCCTGAGCTTGTCTTATATTGAGTATAGCCTCTGTTGGGAAAGCAATGATAAGAAGGGGCTGTGGACATTAGGGAAAAGCCTTATTCACCAGCAAGTACTGTTTTGGATATGCAGAATGGCAGGAGGCCAGCTTTCAAGGATTGGCTGATGGGCTGGGGGCCAGTTGATCATTACCTTAGTGCTGTGTCATAGTTTTTTAGTCCTTGTGCCATAGATCTGGAATCTTTGTGTGGGGAATGGTTTTGTTCCCAGGTGAACAAAGGTGTCAGATAGAGGACAAGGGCTGTATACTTCTGGGCATAGTTGGATATCCCTGCAAGTTCTCCCTGTCAGTGTCCTTTTGAATGGGGTGAGAATATGTAAATTCAGGGTTAATCAGCCTTGTTTTGCCAACTTTTAGACAGACACCTCTGAGTGATTATCTATATGTAGAGCTGAGAAGGCACTTGCCCCAAGATTTATAATAGCAAAGGATAAAAAGTCAGTCTTTGCTCTACTCTTAGTTACCTTCTGGGTACCTATAGGCCTTAGTGAAGCATCATTGTTCATAGCAAAATAGCTTTTAAATCTCTATCTCAGGAAAAAATACAGATCCCATTTTAAATAGGCAGCAAGTGAGGGCTCAGGATTCTGTTTCTCCATCCTGAGATAATCCCTTTGCTATGGTTCTTGTAAAAAATAAAATGACTATGTTGACCTGCTTCAGAGAAAAGTAGGCCCCTGTTTACTCTTTAGGTGGCTATTAGTTTGAGATCCTGTTTTTCTAACTCCTTACCAGTACTCTGAACTTTTTATTAGCCTACAGGTGTTATGTTCTCTTGATCTGAAGTTTGAAACCACAAGCTTGTGGGAAACATATTGTTGTAATATTCTGTGTCGGTGCCGAAAGGAACGACGAGAAACCCGGTGAATTTAGCTCAGAGGACTCACCGAGATTTGTCTCTCAAAGTGAGCCTCAACCCACAGAAGAATTTTACTTTTATTGAATACTAAAGGACAGCCTACGGAATTTGCATAACTGCTTTGGGGAATGCAGACTAGAGACCACTACTTCTATCACCATTTACCGAACATCAGATCCATACAAATGCTAATTGAAAACATTCCAAGCAGGGGATAAAACAACCAGTATCTTCCCAAATAAGTATCTTCCCAACCAGTATCTTCCCTTACCTCTATAACATATCTATAGTTAATGATTTGAAAAGGGAAGAAAAATCACATTTTTAGTTTTCAAGTGGCTCCTAGCCTTGTCTCTAATCTGCTAAGTCAGTAGAGTAGTACCTAGGTACTTGAGAAGCATGTTGCATGCCAAGCCAAAAAGTGTATCAGAACCAAATTTTGTGCCTGAATTTATCACTCACCAAATTTGATGAGTTTTAAAGCACTGGAATATCAAGGTGTGACTGTATAAGAAGCTTCTGGTTCTTTAGGTGAGGACCACATCAGCCTGGGCTTCTGCTGATACTTGTAAGTGAGGAGCTGGGGCAAGGCCTGGGGCTTATGGGCCAATTTTAATTGAAAAATTAAAAAAGAAAAAAAATATATAAAGGCCTAAGATCTTTTCTAGTTAATGTATGGAATTGTTGTTCCTTTAGTCAGAATTTCAGAAGGAGTAGAGGATAAGGTCCTTTAAATGGTGGTTGGGTGTTTCATCTGGGAGGACATGGGAAGTTGGCCCCACATGTTAAAATCTTTGAGGGGCTGGAATAATTGTGCACTGCTGTGCCAGAGCCAGAAGCAGACCAGCAGAACAGGTCAGAAAGCATGCAACAGAGTATTTTAAGATGTGGCTTACAAACCAGGAGGGTGAGGGCAGATTTGGTGGAATCTGTGTGCTAGACATCAGCAAAAACCACAATTGTAAGATCGTAATAAGTAGCAGCATGCTTGCAGCAAGATCTTAGAATCTATTAAGAAAAGATGAATGTCCATACTAGGCTATAGTCACTTGAATAGTCATGTCACAAGAATAAGTGAAATGACTGATAGATATTTGAAAAACTACAATGAGTTTTTTAAAAATATGTAATTAAAATAAATGCTATTTTTGCCTACCAGATGAGCAAAGAATAAATGAAAATACAGCATGTGTTTGTCCAGCAGCTGCTGCCTGCACAGCCAGTAGTGCTTGTGGGTCAGAGGGGCATTGTAGGCCTAGAGCTGCAGAGTGGGGGCCTAGGGCCTCAGACCCACACCACTCCCAGGGCTGCCCACTTGGGTTGGTCACTGGGTTATGGAGTATGTGAAAAACTCAGTACAGGCAGCTCTCCTACATATATATATATATATATATATATATATATATATATATATATATATATATATATATGTTGCCGTATATCACCTAATGAGCATCTACTGTTATTTTTAAAAGTCATGTTTATCTAGCAGTATAATAGTATATTTGTGGGGCCCGGCAGGATGGCTCAGTGGTCTAAAGCGCCTGCTTGGGAAAGCTTGGGCTGCTTCAGGGACCGCGGTTCGATCCCCGGCACCACATGCTGCGCCAGCTCTGCCCTTGGGGTGGGCTGAGCCGGCCATAAAAATGAATGAATAAACAAATAAAAGTTCTGAAACAAGAAAAAAAAAATAGTATATTTGTAATCATAGTTAATTGGTTCATGAGGTGTGTTATGGTTCTTGTAAAAAATAAAATGAGGACTAGTTTTAGCTGGTAAGGGTAGCAAGTCACAAAGCAGTCAACACTAAGTTCTATTTATTTTTTTGTTTGTTTGTTTATTTATTTATTTATTGCGGGACTGAGGTTCGAACTCACAACCTTGTACTTGCTAAGCAGGCACTTGTGCCATGGAGCTATCTCCCCAGGTCCCTAGTCAACACCAAGTTCTAGCTTATGGATTGAGCACCAAATAAATAAGTACTGGCACAAAAGGTGACAAATTTGACCAGTTTCATAGCAGTTGAGTACCAAGGTGTGATTTTATGTAATGGTAACAGAAATTGTTTAAGAGGAAGTAAAACTGGCAAGACAAACCCTTTATATAAGATGACTTCTCTTTTGCATTTGTAAGTATATGTTAATGTATGTGAGGAGAAAAGTAAATGTAGTATATGAAAACATAGAGCAGGAGGATGAGTAATTGAAGATATTTCTTTATACCTATCTATATTTTCCAGTTTTCTAAAAATTCATTATTATTTTTATTATTAGAAGTACATCATGTAGTCTTTATGAAAAAAAATAGCTGTTTGCAGTTCCAGAAGTTACTGTTGTGCTGAGTTTTAAATAATTTTTTGTGGTAAATAACAGGTTTTTGTAGTGAATGGCTTTGTGCAAGCACAATTAGGAAAGCACAAAAGAAAAGCAGCAAGGCTTGTCAGACATGTGTGGCAGACTCACTGCACCACACAGTGCAGCACAAGCATCTCTCTGAGATGTCTGCTGTATATAACATTTATTAAGAGAAGCTATAGCCAGAGTTGCTTTTGTATTCAGTGTGTCATAGGAGATCCACAAAAGGTGCTTGAGAGAAAATAGGTTCAAAAGCTAAAGAAAAAAAAGTATAAAAGCTAAAGAAAGCACAGTGAACACTAACTCTGCGAGTTATGTGGTGAAAGCTGGCATCCTTGTGCTCCTAGCCCTGGATAGCACATGAAAGGGAAGTCCTGCTGACAAGTGAGGCTCAGGTGGGCCCTAGGGTAGCAGCTTTTCCTCTAGGAAGGTCCCACAGGGTAGATCCCTTGGGGCAGGACTTCTAGGGCAGGTTCCTAGGGCTGCCCTGAGCCAAGGCACTAGACTTGGTGAACCTCCTGCTGCTGGCTTATGAGCTCTTGCTTCTGTCAGATGTGTTTCAAAGCAAGATCTCTGTGATGACCTTGAACACTTCTTTTGTCCTTTTCTCTCAGATCTTTAGCAATCAAGGAGTTTTTCTCAAAGCCCAAGTATAATCACATTCTGAAGCCAGAAGACTGTCTCTCTGAGCCCTGCACCATACTGCAGTTGGACATGAGAACTGTGCAAATCTCTGATGTAGAGGTGACTGCTCCCTCATTGCCTGTGACACTTGGTGTGTGCCTGGGCCATCACAGGCCTTTAGAAAGTATGGGGCATTGGTGGCTGTTTTTTATCAGACAAATGAATGAATTCATACACTATTTGCTATCAGATTTTCCAGTTTTTCATTTTTTATGATTTTCAAGTTTTCACATCATTTTCTTTATAGCTAAATCTCCTCAGCATCTTCAGTTATTTTTAAGTATTTAATATTCTTGGCATCTTTAAAATCCCTTAAGTTATATTGTGTATGTTGTGGTACAGTGTTTTGTTGTTGTTGTTTTGCTTTGTTTTTGTCTTTTTGAGACAGGGTCTCACTATGTAGTTCAGGCTGGCCCTGAGCTCACTTTTGTAGCCCAGGCCAATCTCGAATTTGCACCAGTCCTCCTACTTCAGCCTCCCAAGTGCTGGGATTATAGGCATGTGCCACCACACCCAGCTTGTGGTACAGTGTTTGAATAAAAAATTCCTCTAAGGGTTTTTAATTACCATGGATAAAATTCCTGATGTATTTCCTGTGTGACTCCCACATGGGATTGGCCAGGTTGGTGGGTGGATCTTGAGGGTCCCAGGTGGAGTCCATGCTGAGCAGATAGCCTCTGCAGTGTTGGCAGGACTTTGGGGCTTGGGCAGTAGAACCTGAACCAGCTTGCTCAGTGGAACCTGAACTGTCTGTGTGGACTCTTGTATTGGGGCCTGGGCTGTGAGCTGTTGGGTTAGGGTGGAGTTGTGGGGTTAGGGTTCGGATGAAGTTGAGCTGGGATTTGTGATTGGGCTTACATTATATGCAGATTGTAGTTAGTTTGGATCAGTCTGGGGTTGGATAGGGTTGGGTTTGAGGCTGTATTTGGGCCCGATTTGCAAACTGTAGTTTGGGTCAGGTTTAGAGATGGGTATGAGTTGCATTTGGGATTGTATTATAGTTGAGGTTGTGTTTGGGCTGGTGTATGAATCCTGCGGGTTGGAGTCCCGGTTGGAGTGGGGTTCTGGTTGGACCAGGATGCATGGTGCCAAACACTGTCCTGTGCTTGGTGCAGACCATGCGTGGGGAGCTGCACTTCGACATCCAGAAGTCTGGGACCCTGCATGGCTTCACAGCTTGGTTCAGTGTGCACTTCCAGAGCTTGGAGGAGGGCCAGCCACAGCAGGTGCTCAGCACTGGCCCACTGCACCCGTGAGTGCCTGTGAGGGTACTTGGGGGGCACAGGAAGGGAGTGTAGAGCATGGACCAGCCTGGTCCACTTTGCTACCACCTTACATATCATCTTTGCCCCAGAAGCAGATCCCTTGGCCTCTACTACATGCATGGCAGTGTAGACTGCCTCCAGGAACTACTGCAGGTGGGAGTGGTAGCGTGGTTCTTGCTGCCTTCCAGCCTCCTTACCTGGCATAGGCAGCAGATGGGAAATCAGGTGGATGGTGGGTATCTGGGCAGTTGCCCTCAAAGTGATGACATCAGAGGAGGAGAGAAAGAGCAAAGAGGTTTGGGGAGAGAACAGATAGGGTCCCAGGCCAGCCTGTGAATAGTGTTGGGCATGTGGGCCTCAGGCCCAAGGAGCTGTTTCTCACCTCCCTGAGAGAGAATCTTGCAGTGTGTAACTCTCTTGGGATTATAGCTCTCCTGTTCACACTAAATTCACCTCACAGAAAGTAACAATTTGGGACTTGGTGTAGTCCATGTATGTCATTCTTTCATGGCTGTGAATAACCGTGACAGCAGCTAGGGAAGAGCAGAGTGACTCTGGGTGTGTAGTTATTAATCAGTATGGGTTTGAGCCCCTGTACTTCCTATCAGTGGGCTTCCTAGATACACATCCTTACCTCAGGGAATGTCAGAGGTCTCTGGAGAAAGGTCCTTACCACTATATCTGTTGTGGTTTTGAGCCACAGTAGTTCATAAAGACTGCTTAGGGCTAAAGATGTGTTCTCTTGGTTACACTGAGAAGTCAAGCCCTGTGTCCCAGGCTCCCAAAGAGGGGACAAGGCATCAGGACTGGGTCACCAGAGGGCCACAACATGATGGGCAGGTAAGACTTGCAGGTAATCCACATCTTGTCTTTCAGCACCACACACTGGAAACAGACCTTGTTCATGATGGATGACCCAGTCTCAGTTGACAAGGGAGATGTGGTCACAGGTTCTGTTGTGTTACAAAGAAACCCGGTATGGAGAAGGCACATGTCAGTTACTCTGAGCTGGGCCATAACTTCCAGACAAGACCCCACATCTCAAAAAGTAAGTAAGATATTTAGTTGTAAAGTAATGTGTTGAGGGTGCTGTCCTCACAAAACAGCGTGGGTAATAGCTATGGTAAAGGTTTTGTTCACTTCTGCAAGGGTGCCTTCTATTTTGTATCATTTTATTTAATCCTTACACAGGAAGTGGATGCCCTTACTAGCTTCATTTGCCCTTTCCCAGAATAGGAAGTGGAGGGGTTAGGATGGGAAGTCATTTCTGTAGGCAGTGCAGTCAGTGAGAGGAGGAATGCACACAGATGCTGGCAGACCCCTTCTACAGCTCATAGGCTGCAGGTGGTCTGGACGTGTGCTAGAGGCTGAGTGGCCTCTGTTTTCACATGTGAGGTAGTGGAAGAGGACAGCTCTGCCTGGAATAGTGTGCTGGGGCCTGCTGGAAGTGCTCTGGCCTCAGGGTGTAAATAGAACAAAGAAAATCATTTTAGGGATTCCCTTTACTTTTTAATACTGATTTGTGATAATTTTATATCAAAAGTTTGAATGTGGTTTAAAAGATACCCACACCTGAATACTATTCTCTTAGCCAGTGTTAAATTACTGTGAAATGCTAGAGAAATACTTTGGGTTGGGTTTTTTCTTTTACCTCTTACAGGTCGGAGAGAAAGTTTTTCCAATCTGGAGATGACCACTGACAAGCTGCTTGGGAAGCGGGGTGTGTCCCAAGGGAAGAGGATGCATCTGGCTGCCAGCATACCCACTGTGAAGTCCATGCCTATTTGTGCCACCCTGACCCTTTCCCAGCCTGGCAGGTGACATCAGGACCCTCCACAGGCAGGAGCCCTTATTGCTGTTGTACAGTGTTGTCCTCTAGAGTAGGCTGTGTCCCTGGGTGTCTGCTCTATGCTACCCACACTGCTATCTGCAGGTGGTTGTGGCTCAGTGTCCTAGCTAGGTGTAGATCTAGCCTCCTCAGACACATGCATGCAGCCTTTGTAGCCTGTGGCCATGACATTTATGCATCATGTGTCAATGGTGTCCCTGCTGACCTTGATTGAACCATTCCATGTGCAGAACATAGGGCTGTGGAGTAGGGTGGTGGGGAGTAGGGGCTGCAGTACTGCTGTGGCTCTGCATGAGAGCTGGAGGTGGCAATGCATGTGAGGGTCTCTGCATGGGATGGCTCTGTGTGTAGGTGTCTTCTGGGTAAATTATGTGTTGGACATAGTACGTGCTCAATAAATATTTTTAAATGAAATAATGCTGTACATTCTATTTCTTTTTTCCCCCCTAATGTATTTGGTATAGTGTCTCACTATGCAGCTCGGACTTGTAGTGATCCTCCTGTTTTCAGCCTCCCCAGTGCTGGGATTATAGGTGTGCACCAGCACACTGGGTCTCGGTGGCTGGTTCAGTGTGCCTGGGGGCAGGGCTAGCATGGCATGTGGTACCAGAGATCAAACTCTGGTCCCTGTGCTTGCCTAAGCAGATGCTTAGTCTGTTGAGCTATCTTGCTGGCCCTGTATATCCTATTTTTATGCATGTGGATTATGTTTCACAAACATGGAACTCAAAGTTTTGCTTTGTAACCCTTTCTCAGTATGACAAAGAAATACTCATGGCTGTAGTTCTATGATTTGCTTTTGTATCATTTTCCAAAATTTTGTTAAAATGTACAGTGTATACTGAAAGCTCTTCAAGTGGTAAATATAGGTAGAGGACACCTCAACAAGTGCATGGGCACATACCCAGCTTTCAGGCCTGGCAAGGTCACACATGAGTGTCTCAGGTGCTGCTCCAGGTGGAGCCCCTCAAAGGCAGCGCCCTAACCCAGAGCTGTACAGAAAGCTATTCCCTATTGCATGCCACACAAAGCAGCAGCGTACCTGTTTTTCTGTGCCTGCCTTCCCTGAGGTTGGCTGTGGTCTTTGAGATTCATTCCTCCTTGTGTATTTTACTCTGTGTACCACAGTCTGCATATTGTAGTCTACCGAAGGTAGCCATTTGCACTGTTGCAAGTTCTTATGAATAATATGCATGTGAGGGGGGCCCGGCAGGATGGCTTAGTGGTCTAAAGCGCCTGCAGGCGGCTGCAGGGACCGTGGTTCAATCCCCAGCACCACATGCTGTGCCAGCCCTGCCCTCAGGGCAGGCTGAGCCGGCCAGAAAAATAACAAACAAACAAACAAAAGTTCTGAAACAAGAAAAATATTTTAAAAAATTTTAAAAATTTTTGAAAATGCATGTGAACTTTTTTTTGGTACCAGGGATTAAACTCTGCAACTTACTCTTGCCAGGCAGACACTTAAGCCACTGTTCTATCTCCCTGGCTTCTCTGCACATGTTTTTTTTTTTTTTTTTTTTTTTAAAGAATTTTTTATTGTATTTATTTTTTTCTTGTTTCAGAACCTTTATTTGTTTATTCACTCATTTTTATGGCTGGCTCAGCCCGCCCCAAGGGCAGGGCTGGCACAGCATGTGGTGCCGGGGATTGAACCGCGATCCCTGAAGCCACCCAAGGTTTCCCAAGCAGGCGCTTTAGACCACTGAGCCATCCCGCCAGGCCCCTCTGCACATGTTTTTGATGTACATTTCTGCTGGGTACTCCCTATACCAACACTGCCAAGTTTCTGAGCAGGCTTCACATTCCTTCTAGCTGTGCATGAGAACTCAGTGGACTTGAGTTCCTGGACTTCTCCTTTTTATTTGACTTTTTTCAGTGACTTATAGCTTCAAGGTGGCCTCCTCAGTAATTAATGAAATTTCATATGTTCTCACTGGAGATTTTGGGTATCCTCTTTTTTTTTTTTTTTTTTAAACAGTATTACCACTTAAGTTCTCTGGCCATTTTACTATCACGGTTGTGTACTTTTTTATTTTCTTATTTTTATTTTATTTTATTTTGCGGAACTGGGGATCAAACTCAGGACCTTGCACTTGTCAGGGAGGCACTTGTGCCCCTGAGCTATCTCCCTGGCCCCAAGGTTGTGTGCTTCTAACGGATTTTGTAGACATTCTTGGTATAACTCAGACTAGGAGTCCTTATCAAGTACATGCTTTTCTGAGCATCTTTTATTCCTTGGCGTAAATCTTATTTTCTGATTTGCTCCTATAGCTTACATTAGGGTTAGGGTGAGGGTTGGAGATGAGGTTAAGTGTTTAGAATTAGGGGTTACGAGTAAGGGTTGGAGTTTGGGTTAGCGAGAGGTTTAGGGACAGGCTAGGATTTCCAGCTTTTGGTGGTCTCTACCTATGAATGGAAGGGTTGAGTGGTACTATAAATCTCTTCCATACTTGAAAAGATGTTTCACAGACAGGCTGCATCATGTGTAAGGATTTCAGGTTCTTCTCATCCTTATCAATAAATTATTTTGATTGAGTGCTCTCATAGGAGAGACAGGGAATCTCACTGTGGTTTGAATTTGCTGTGGTTTTAAGTAATGGCTGAGATTCTAAACCATTAATTGGGCTTCAGCTGAAGGAGACATTACTAACCAAGAAAAGGAAGAACAGAAGGAGTGATGGATCTTTATGAATTTGGTTGGATGGGCTAATGCTGAGTAATCTCCTTTTGCCAGGAGTAGAGTTCCAGGAAATATTTCTTAGGTGAGATTTGGTACATGCAGTGGTTATAGTCAACTCATCCTAAAGGTGGTTGAGTTTTTTGTCTTTGACAATATCATCCTGTGCAAAGCATCCTAGCCATCTGGTTGGTCTCCAAGGATGCTGTAGCTCAGTGGTTCTCAACCTGTGGGTTGCAACCCTGGCGGGGGTCGAACGACCAAAACACAGGGGTTGCCTAAAGCCATCGGAAAATACATATTTAAACCCATGCTTTGCCATGGTGAAATGTTATTTATTGGAATTAGTAATTTGAAGTAGCCACCAAAATTATTTTTTGGTTTGGGGTCACCACAACATGAGAACTGTATTGCAGGGTCACGGCATTAGAAAGGTTGAGAACCACTGCTGGAGCTGATGACAAAGCAAAAGAATGGTAACAGAAGAGAGGAGGGAGAGAGGGAGGGGGAGAGAGAGAGAGGCAGAGACAGAGAGAGAGAGAGAGAGAGAGAGAGAGAGAGAGAGAGAGAGAGAGAGAGAGAGAGAGAGAGAGAGAACCGGTTCAGTGCGTAATAGGCCAAGTTAACCCCACATTAGTCTTAGACTAAATGTTTTTAAATGATTTTAAATAAAATAGACCTTGTGGAGATGGGAGTGGATTCAGGGATGAGAGAGATAAGTGGGAGGGGAAAAGTAAAATTGTATCAAAATACGATATGTATATGTGCCAGCTTCCCATGACGAATGTGTTCATTATATATCAAAAACATACAAAAAAGTGGTTAACATATCTACATGCAGAGCTAAGTATAATCTGTCCCAAGGGTTAAAAGACCAAAGGGGACAATCTGAAGATGGTATGTCTGCCTTTATCCCAGTTCAGTCACCTGTCAGATCTTTGCAGGTTCAAGGAGAGGATCAGTGTTCTTAACAAGAATGGCCTTTATGTCCCCAGAGGTAACCCAGACAGCTGATACCATAACTCACATGTCAGAGGTGATACTTATAGCAAAACTAGTGGTTCACTAATAACTTATTATACATATATGTGACCTCTAATATTGCTATTTTTAAGTTTACTAAGACCAGATGAAGCTAGAATTCTTAAATTTTTCTGACTTCTTATTTCATACAAACATTTGCTTCTGTGGTTTGATTAGAGTGTGTTGGTGACACATGCCATTCTGCAGAAGGTCATTGACTGCATCCAGCAAGTCATTACCATTTCAGCAAGGTGTCCCTGCCTCAGTTTCCTTATATCTTCCCATTTCCTGTTCCTGTGTTTTCTTCCCTGGAAATAGATCTATTTTAGATCTTTTGATGTGTCTCATAGCATCTCAGCTATATTTACATTTCTTTTGTCTCTCTGGCTTTATTTCCAATATTTTCCTGATTTCCATTGTAGTGTAACTCTTAAAGTAAGTAATCTGCAGTTCAACTCATTTTCTATTTGTTTATTTTTAGTTTGTATGAATTCAATCTATTTTCCCCAAATCTAATCATCTTTGTCATTTCAGTTGCTCTTGTTTTCAAGTCTCTATTTTCCTGTAAGATACAAAATACGCTTATATTTCATGAATGATAATTAAAACACATGAAAAAATAAAACATTTAATTTGTGGAACTGTATAACCCTGTTGCCCTATATTTTCACTGACATTCATTGTTAATATATTTTTCTCATATGTATTTTATAGCTTCTTTTTGTGTGAGCTTGGGGTCTGTGAACCTTCATATGAATTGTTAAGAGACACATTATGAGACTGCTTGTTTTGGTCTGTCTAGGCCAATGTACTCAAATCCTAAGATTTTAGGACCAAACATGCAGCAGGGAGTCAGGTAACCTATGTGATACAGACCTGCCTGGCAGCTGGGGATGGACAGACAAACATGTTCTCAGAGACCTGCATTTTCACAGTCCAGGAAGATACATTCCCTTGTTGTCTTTGCATGAAGGGCTTGTCTCTTGCTCACCTGCGCATCAGTGATTAGGCTGTCTAGAACACCAGATTTAGGAGAGGATACCGCAAGATGCTTCTCAGCAAAGGTAGGCCCTGTCTTGCCCTTACAGCCATTGAAGTGGAAGCTTAAATTTACTGGGATTTCACAAATTCTCCTAGTGTGAAATAAAGCCTCAGGTAATCAATGTCTGTAGCTGTATTTTTTTTTTTTTTTAAATATTCTACTTCCACTTCCCATCCTTCTTATTTTTATTTCACCCCAATAATATGATTATGGGATTTAAAAAAGCTGTCCATTCTTTTTCCTTAGGAAGGTCTTTCATGAAATCAATGTAAGAAAATACTGTAAAACTTAAAGTGTTTGAATATGAAAGTGTTAACTTGTGTTTTAGAATGATAATTGATGGGCTGGGGAGATAGCTTAGAGGCATAAGCACCAGCCCAGCAAGTGCAAGGTCCTGAGTTTAATCCCTGGTACCAAAAAACAAAAGATAATTGATAGCAGGTGACAGTTTATTAGAGGAATAAGAAAAGTCAGGATAGTATTACCTTGACATAGAGTAGAGTAAAAATGAGTAAAACAGGTAAGAATTGTGCACAATGGAAAGGACTGGATTCTGAGTACCTTACAGTAAAGGAGAATTTGAAAGGATATGAAAATTCTGTCAATTATTTTTGCCTGTATATCTAGGAGAATGTTATTACCATTAGTTAATAGATGCTATTTACCAACCTGGCACTATTAAGAGTTATTTAAGGGCCAGCGAGATAGTTCAGTGAGCTAAGTGCCTGTTTTGGCAAGCACAGGCACCAGCGTTCCATCCCAGGTCCCACATGCTGCACTGACCCCGGCCCCCAGGCTGCACTGAGCCAGCAACAGAGCCCTGGTGTGGTGGCACATACCTGTAGTCCCAGTACTGGGGAGGCTGAAAACAGGGTCACTACAAGTCTGCGCTGTGTAGTGAGAGCCTGTAACCAATACATAAAATGAAAAAAATTAAAATATAGAGCTTTATTTTCACAAGTAAAAGAAGCCAAGATATAGGTAATTAGGCTCTCTCAGCTGCTCTCTGGCTAAGAGACTCAATGTCAAACCACTTCTAAGGTGCTTTCCTTCATGACTATAACCAGCAGCTACAGTTCTAGAC
>PVJA010041331.1:7622-18034 GCA_004027025.1 Myocastor coypus
AAAAAAAAAAAAAAAAAAAAAAAAAAAAAAAAAAAAAAAAAAAAAAAAAAAAAAAAAAAAAAAAAAAAAAAAAAAAAAAAAAAAAAAAAAAAAAAAAAAAAAAAAAAAAAAAAAAAAAAAAAAAAGAATAAAAATAAAAACAAAGACAGAAACAGGGTAACATACAACAGTACATATGTTGCAGATTTTCAAAACTAGAATAACTGATTAACGATGGTTGATATATCATCTATTTTTATCATCAAATCTGTTGCTAAGCTTAACAGGTATAGTTATGTAAGATTGGACATATGATTGAATATTACCAGTTGCAGTAAAATTTCCTGTGACTATTTATTTATTTATTTATTTACGTATTTATTTATGTTTTGCAGGACTGAGGTTCAAACTCATGACTTTGCGCTTGCCAGGCAGGTACTTGTGCCACAGAGCTATCTCCCCAGCCCTCTGTGATTATTTAAAAAAGAATATATTTAGTACAGGGTCTACAGAATATCACTACACAGATTGGACTCATAGTAATCCTCCTGCTTTCAGCCTCCCAAGAACTAGGATTACAGGCACACGCCACCACATCCAGTCTCAATCGGCATCTCAGCAGTCCTGGGGGCCCACATGGCATGGTATGCTGGAGATCGAACCTTTTCTGTGATTTCTTTTGTTATTGGTTTCTGGTCTCTTGCACTGTGATTTGATAATAAGCATAAGATAATTCCAGTTCTTTTGTATTTATTTAGACACACTTTATGGACTAGTGTTCGATCTGTTTTGGAAAAAGTTCCAGCCTATGAATGTGTATTTTGCTGTAGTAGAATAGAATACTCTAGCTATCTGTTAAGCCTATTTGTTCGCAGAGGTGATTCAGTTCTAATATTTCTTTGTTTTTTGTTTAGTTGATGATCCTGTTTGTGGAAGTGTGCTACTGAGGTCAGGATGCTTGTACTATTTATTTTTTGATCTTTCATATCTTAATAGTGTTTGTTTTATGAACTTGGGGGCATGGAAATTCATCACATACATATTTCCAATTGTCTTTTTGTTTTGAAATATTTCATTACTTAATATGTAGTGACCTCCTTTACCTCTTATGACTAGTTTTAGCTTGAAGTTTACGCCATCTGAGAATCAAATTGGTACCTCTGCTTGTTTTTGGGGTCCTAGTGTAAGGACTATTGTTTTACAGCCTTTAAATTTTAGTATATGAATTTCTCTTTGATTAGATGAGCCTCTTGAATGCAGTGGATCTTTGAACTTTATTGCTTTTTGTCCAGTCTGCTAGTCTGAGTCTTTTAAATGGGGGAGTTCAGGCCATTTAAGTAGTTACTATTAAAAGGTAATGAGCTATTCCTGCTGTTGTGTTCCTTTTCTGTTGTTGATTCCCTTATTTTTCCTTTTAGTTAGCTACTCTGCTTGCTTAAAGTACAATTCCATAGGACTTTTTGTCCTTGCTGATTTTCTTGTCTCTGAATGAGATTGTCTGTGTATTTTTTTTTAGTGCTGGTTTAGTGATAATGAATTGTCAAGTGTTGTTTGTCTTTCAATGTCCCTATTTCTCCACCAGTTTTGAAACATAGTTTTGCAGGATGTGTTAATCCGAGGTGGAAGTTATTTTCTCTTAGAGATTGAAACACTTTGCTTGAACCTCTCCTTCCATTTAAATCATTCACAACAGAACCATAATTCATATATCCCTCTGCCAGACAGCTTTGATTTGAATTTGATTATTCCTCCTCACTTGAACCACCAGTGGTTTACGCATGACTGTTTCATCAGTCAACATATACCACTACTCAAAGATCTTTTATTATATTAATGCAAAGAAAGGCATTGCTTTCAGAGACCAGATGTCATCATATTATAGTTGTTTAAGGAAAACTTTAAGGTGCAATGAAAAATTGCAATATAGTTAATTTGTGTATAGCAGTTGTGAATTCATTATATATAGCCAAAATGGGATTCTTGTAATATTTCCATGTTAAAATTTAGAGAATTAATTATTGATAACCTGATCACAAATAAAATTTCTTTTAATTAAATAAAGTTGATTATAACTTTAAATTGATATGAATAGTATTAATATTCATATTTAGTAGAAATTATTCAAATTCAAACAACTAGATTCAGTTCATTTATACACTTTTAATTAATTTTATGAATTAATAAAAGTCTGGTAGGGCTGGTAAGATAGCTCAGTGGACTAATGCCTGTTTAGGCAAGCTCAGGAACAGGAGTTTGATCCTTGGCATCACACACCACATCAAACTGCATAGTGAGACCCTGCACCAAGTACATAAAAAATAAAAGGCTGGTAAAAGTTACTAAATCTGATGGTTCAAGGTGCCTGGAAACTGTGTTAAAAGCCTGTTGTAGGGACTGGGGAGATAGCTTGGCAGTAAGTGCCTGCATGGCAAGTGAAAGTTTGATCCCTGCTACCATATGCCATGCTGGCCCCAGGATGGCATGGTGGCACATGCCTGTAATCCTACCACTAGGGAGGTAGAGAGGAGGATCACTATGAGTCTGAATTGTATACTGAGACCCTACATTTAAAAAAAAAGCCTGCTGTAGTTCTAATGGTTTTACCTTTATAAACCTTTATAAATGATTCTTTGCCTTTCTCTGATAGTTTTAAAATTTATCTTTGTGTGGGACTACTGGAATTTTGAATGTAATGTGTCATGAATAGCATCTTTTTAAACTCTTACTCATTTGATATTCTGCAAGCCTCATTTACCTTCATGTTGACTTAACTCTCCACATTTGAAAGTTTTCTGCATTTTGTTTTTCTTTTTTGAGACATGGTTTTGCCATGTCATCCTGATTGGCCTTAGACTCACTGTGTAGCTCAGGCTGGCCTTGAACTCTTGGTCCTTAGCCTCCTGAGTACTGGGGTTACAGGTGTGCAGCACTACCCCTGGCTTCACTATGATTTTTGTAAGCATGTTTTTATTCCATGTGTACTGACTTCTCATTTCTTTCTAATTAGCCTTAGGTTAGTCTTACTGTCACCTAGTTCCTGTTGAATGAGTTTTTTCTTTCTCTCTTCTCATTTTTAAAGTTTGTCTGAGTACATCAACATGTGATTCCATTTTTACCCCAATAATGGGTGATCCTTTCTGGTCACTTTTGCTGTTCATGTATTCAGTACAATGATTTGACTGCAGGATTTTAGTTTGGCACCTTTTCATAGAGTCTATTCCTTTGAGAATTGTCATTTATGTTTTGAACAGTTTGGTGAGCCCCTCTAATCTTTTGTTTCTATGATAGTTACATTTGTCAGTTTGCTTTTTAGCTCTACTATGTTTTGATTAGATCATCTTTGATCTGCTAAGTTTCTTTGCTTATTCTTTAGTCATTTTGTGCAGTTCATCTAGCTGATGTTTGATTTTCCTGTCATCATCACTGCTCCTTGGATCTGTTAGGGTGAGTGGAAATCTCTGGAGGCATTTGGTTATCTTGTTTGTTTTTTTTATGTTCCTGGTGTGTGTGTGTGTGTGTGTGTGTTTGCTGAGTGATGAAGTCAAATAGCATGAAGAGAATTTGCTGTTGATATGAAGTCTCTTTAGTTAGGTTCTGTTTTCCAGTAATATTTTCTTGTATTTCTTTGGCAAGAAGTATTGCTTTATCATTTCAATCTTCAATTTAATTGGGTTGAAACCTAATTATTGGGTGGTAATGAGCAAATTTCTACTGCTTATAGCAACCTGAATAGACTCCAACCATACATCAATTTCAATTTATTTGGATAATTTCACCCTTTTATCAATGTTCATTGAAGATTGTATTGTACTGCAATTTGTGGCTCATCTGGAATGTGGAGTGTAAGGATGAGGAAAGAAACGGGACAGAAGGAAGGAGGCATGCCAGTAGGAATACAAGGTAGTCACAGAAATGTTGATAGATTAAAAATAGGAGCACATACTATTGGAATTATTTTTATGGTAGTGATGAAGGGTTAGTATTGAGTGGGTTAATGATAATCTTTAGGTTATACAGCATTGGTATACAGCACAGGTTATACAGCATTGGTTAATTCTTCATATATATATGAGATAGGTGAAATATTCAGGATATATATATATATATATATATATATATATATATTCACATTAGATAGATGGGAGAGGGCCAGAGAGATATCTCAGCAGACTAGGCACCAGCTTAGGAGCTTAGGCAAGGGCAGAGAGGGGGATTGGATACCCAGTACCGTATACCTCAGTGACTCCACCCCTGAGCATGCTGAGTGGGCCACTGACACTGAATGTGATGGTGCATGTCTGTAATCCCAGGACTGGGGAGACTTAAAACAGGAGGATTACTGTGAGCCTAAGTTGCATAGTGAGACCCTGTACCAAATACATAAAAAAAGATAGGTTGTGAGATGCATTGGGTGAAGGGTAGTCAATGCAGGAAGCACCTAGGAATTAACAACTGGCTAGGCCAGAGGAACCCAGGTGCCTGATCCATCCCCCTGCATGGTGTGCACCACTCAGGACCAGGAAACTGGCTTGAGCAAAGGAGCTCAGAGTAAATCCATTCTAACAAGGGAAAAACACTTTGCATACAAACTGCTAATTTATAATTTGTTCTGTAGACTTTGTTCCTATAGTCTAAGATAGAAAGTCAATAATTGCCATCGTGAAAAAAAAAATTACCATCGTGTCTCAATTTTAAAAGTTTTTTGTTTGATGATATTACTATTGCTAATTGCACTACTGTACAATTGTACAATGCCATATCTGTTGTAATCATTTGTTCTTCTTTGCCTTACTACAGTCCTACACCTAAGGACTGAGAATAGACATGAATAGAAACCAACAGTATGCTTTGAATTAATTGGGAAAGCAGGATTTTTGAGACAGACATCAACCAAGAATGTCTGACACAGGAGATGTTCCTGGAGAACAGGTTTTCCTTAGCGAGGCCCTAATAGAGGTTATATAGCTGCTTACCGCCAAACCTCTCAAGTATCATCCAGAAATCAAAATAAAAGTTTCATTTTGAAACAGAAAATGTCAAGACAAAGGATCAAAATTCAATCTCAGCCCTCTAGCCTACAAAGAACAAGTCCAGGAGACATCAATATACAACAAATTGGGAGTCACATACCTACTGTTTCTAAAATGATAGCAACTGCAGAAAGAAACAACTGTAGAAGGCTATAGAGGAAATCAGATTGGAAATAATCTCTCATAAAAAAGAAAGAATTGCTGAGCCTATCTAAAGAAGACATAGATTAAAAAATATGGAGGACTATAGAAAAATGATGGAAACCTTGAATAAACAACCTCGGCAATAATGAGAATGCATGAAACACATCAAAGAGATATCCAGGAAATTAAAAATTCAATTGAAAGCTGGCAAAACCTCTTGAACCAAACTGAAGGTAGACTTTTAGACCTTGAAGGCATTGTTGTAGCTAGCGACCAGGAAAGGAAAGCTCTTTTAAAAACAGAAAGGAACCAGAAAGTAACAATTCAAGAGTTGCAAGATGATGCAAAGAAGAACAATATAAGACTGACAGGCATCAGCAAAAGAAGCAGGAATCAAGACAAATGATGCAAAAATACTTTTTGCAGAAGTAGCAGCAGAAAATTTCCCAAGGATGGGAAAAGAATCTGACATACAAAAAAGGGAAGCATTTAGAACTCCAGTTAGCCATAATTAAAATAAATCAACACCAAGACACATAACCATCAAGATCACAGAAATTCAGCAAAAGAATAGAATATTAAAAGCTATTGAAAAGAATAAACAGATCACCAGTAATGGAAAGACCATTGGAATTACACCAGATTTCTCAATATATCAAGTCAAGAAGAATTTGGGGTGAAGTATTTCAGGTGCTGAAAGAAAACAACTTCCAATCCAGATTGATGTACCCTGCAAAACTATCTATAAAATTTAATGAGGAAGTAAGATACTTCCATGACAAAGAACATCTGAAGAAGTTGATAACCACCAGTTGTCAACTGGCCAATAACTATAACTCTACAAAGAGTACTGAAAAATATTCTAGAAGAGGCAAAAATGACCACAACTTCAAGAACAGTAACAGAAAACAACCACCAACCAAGCAAGCAAATAAAGAGAGGAAAAGTAGGATTACAGCAAAAAAATAAAGATAAGCCAATGCATATCAGTTATAACTATCTATGACAAACCAATAGCCAACATCATACTAAATGTGCACACATGAAAGTTTTCTCTCTAAAATTAGGAACAATACAAGGATGTCCACTATTACTATGCTTGTTCAGTATAGTTCTAGAACCACTGCATGAGCAATTAGACAGAATAAATAAAAGAGAAAAGAATTGGAAAGGAAGAAGTTAAATTATTATTCACGGATGACATGATGCTGTACATGGGAGACTCAAAATCTCCACTAAAAGTTTTCCAGAAATAATAAGTAAATTCAGTAGTATAGCGAGATACAAGACCAACAGTCAGAAATTAATAGCACACCTATACACAAACAAAAACTCACTGAAACAGAAATAATGGAAACCATACCCTTCACAATAGCTTGTAAAGGACCTATACGTTAGAAGTTTCAGTACTCTCAAAAAGAGATCGAAGAGGATTGCCAAAATTGGAAAGATATTCTTTCCTTATGGATAAGAAGAACCAATACCAGTCCTATCAGTTGTCATGTTTTCTCTCTCTCTCTCATGGTTCTTTTATATAGCTGTTTCTTTTAAATTTAATTTAACTTAGCCAGATGTGGTGGTGCACACCTGTAATCCCAGCCCTTGGGAGGCTGAGGCAGGAGGATCAGTGGGAGTTTGAGACCAGCCTGGGCTACAAAAGTGAGCTCCAGGCCACTCTGAATTGCATAGCGAGACACTGTCTCAAAAGAAAAAGGCAGAAAAATTTTAATTTAATTTTATTTTGAAGAGTAATAACAAAAGCAAGAACAAAAACCAGAAACAAAGACAGAAACAGGGTGACATGATATCTATGTTGCAGATTGCCAAAACAAGAGTAGCTGATTAACAATGGTTGATATACTATCTATTTTTTTAATCATCAAATTTATTGCTCATTTTAACAGACATAGTTATGTAAGACTGGACATACAATTGAATATTACTCCTTGCTTTCAGGAAACCTTATATTTTGTTCTTGTCTCTTTGATTTCCTGCTCTTACATTTTTAAAAAAATATTTTAAAGACAATGTAGTAATAACTGATATGACATTAGAAATGGTGCACAATTAGAAGACCAAGATGACAGGCATTCTAACATGGCTTTTGTGTGACAAACTGCTGTCCTTGATGTAGTTGCTTAGATGCAGATATCAGCATACACAACTAGTCAAGGTGAAAACTCTATGCATTAACTGCTATTAAAAAAAAATGATGGAAATTCATAGTACAATCACCTCAGCCATCCTGTATATATACTTTCTCTCTACTTTCCCCCCTGACTTTTCTCCATTCTCTCCTACTTGTTGTTTAATCCTTAAGTTACATTTTTAAAAAAATTTTGCTATATCTATTATATCTTTCAGGTTTTATTTTTCTTATAGATCCTTACACTAAGGAAGCAATATGATATTTACACATGTGGGTCTGGTTTATTTCATTTCTGACTATAGTCTCTAGTTGCATCCACTTACCTATGAAGAGTTGGAATTTTTCTTAATAGTTGAGTAATATTCCACTGTACAAAAATACCACATCTTTTTCATCCACTCCTCAGTTGACTGGCATTTTCATTGCTTGCAAAATTTGGCGATGACAAATTGTATTATTATAAGCATGAGTGCACATATGTCACTTTGGTAAGATGTTTTCAGTTCTTTTGGGAAAATACCCAGAAGGCGAATAGGTGGATTGAATAGGATTTCCAGTCCTAGTTTTTCAAGGAGTCTCCGCACTGATTATCATGATTTGTTGCTTGTAGCATTATTTGTTGAAATTTTCAGTCATTTTATTGATTGAATCACAGTTTCATGGGTTATACTGTAGTAACATTGTTCACTAAATTGACTTTTTTTTTTTTTTTTTTTTTTTTGCCTAAAGTCATCTGTAACTTATATTGGAGAAGTAAAAGCTTGGATAGGTATATTGTGAAGTTTTCCCGGAGGGAGATAGGAGAGCTAGATAAACCAATGCAAAGGCTTGTAAGTGTTCAGCAGTGTTTGCATCTATGGCATTGTAAAGGAAACCACACAGAAGAATTCATAAATCTTAATACACCACAGATAAGTATTTACATTACCTTCCTGCTAAGAATATTTAACTTGACTTTCCAACTAAAACTATTCACTCTTTAGAGATTAATGTATGCACTGCTGCCTACCATGTCTGTATAAGATGTTCCAAGCTACATTTTTGAAAAAGTAGTCATCAGTATTCTTCTTGGTAGCTATTGATAAGATGCCAATAATTTTATAAATTTCTGGGTGAATAAAAAATTAAAAGGGAAGTATCTTTGAAGTAAAGATTTGGAAATGAGATGATAGGAAATTCTTCCTTTCATCCATGAGCGTTTATTGAAACTTCTGTGTATACATTTTTTTCTATAAATACCCTAAATTTTTATTGAAAATATATTTAATATTAAATTATTTAGCAATGTAATGTGGAAAACTTGCCTTTGAGGCCTTAGGATGTCATATCTGCTGTTTATTTATTTTTTTTTCTGTGTCCCCAGTTTTTATGCCTTTACATATATATGAATGAGTAGCTCACAAGGCCAATCAATCTGGGTATTAATCCTGAATGATAAACTTTCAAAATTGCTTCAGAATAATTTATTATGACTTTGCCCTCAGACATGATGAAAAAGTGGTGCCAGCTTTTCAGCTCTGCAAGATAAAAATAAAATTAGACATTGAATGGAGAAAGTCAGAAACAGAAAAGTGGAAATTTAGCAAGAAAGTACCAGACTGTGGAAACTTAAAAGCAGACAAATATGCAGTTGAATTTTTAACAGTTCTTGTTACATGGTAGGTAGGAGGAAGAGATTCATGAAGATTATGTGAAGAGACAAGGAAGGGCCATGTCACTACATTTTACAGTGCAGTTCTTAAAGATCAAGGCAAGCCACTTTTTTATTGAAGCTTATTAACCCCTGGGGAGAAGGGGTGGAAATAACAAAGTGAGGGAAGGTTATACATTTTATAGCATATGCTCCATATGTCCTATCTTACGTGTATCTCATAATTTCATAAGAGCAATTACAAGAAGTAGTTGGAAGATACCGAAAATAGGGAATTTTTTCCTTAGCTTTCTAGTTCTATGAGTTTCCTTAGAATTTTAATTAACAGATATGTAGCCACAATTTTCAAAGAATTTTGTTAACAGTATCAGTCTATATATTAAGCTCCATATAATCCAGCCAATTTCTTTTTAAAAAATGCCTGTTTATTCCTAACACTTGAAAAAACAACTTATATTAATACTATCAATCCATGTGCTAAGCTCAATAAATCAAGCTTATTTCTTTTTAAATATGCCTCATTCTCCCTAGTTCTTGTGTTCTATAAAACACAGACAGGATCAATAATCATGGTGCTATAGTGTGTGTCTAGTTGTCCTCCTAAAGCCTCATGTGATCATGCGGCAGGCTTCTAGAGCTTGTGATTAATTCATGATCCAGTCCTGGGGTTATGGGTGTGAGTGCTGCACCTTCCCTAGGGCATGCAGCCTGTGTACAGTATAATGAAGGCACAGATGCTCGCTAGCTGTACGCTACTGCTCTTCTCTTTGTTCTTTGCGGTCTTCATTGCAACAAATAGTTACCCACTGCCAGGTGTCAGTGCCTTGGGGCCAGTCAAGCATGACATGAAGTCTCCACTAACTTTGAGCTAAGTAAACTTTTCCTTCCTTATTTTTGGGTATTTTGTCTCAGCAATGTGAGAAAAGTAACCAAGACACATGGAAAAATAAATTTTGTGTATCGCTGGCTTCACAGATTTGGTTTTTGTCGGACCAGGGTTCAAACTCATGACCTTGCACTTGCCAAGCAAATACTTGTGCCATGGAGCTATCTCCCCAGACCCTGGCTTCATAGAACAATAGAAAAGTGATCTAATTGTTGTAATTGTTTCCAAGAAGGTTTCTCCACCTCCCTACCTTTCCTGATATTTTTGTTTGCTTGACCTATCTTTTTCGGATAAGGGAGTGTTGAGGTCTCCTGTTAAGATTGTACTATTAGATATAAGATTTTTCAGGTCCATTAAGGTTTGTTTTGTATAGCTTGCTGCTCCCATGTTGGGTGCATACATATTTATGAGTGTTACCTCTTCATCATGAATTTTTCCCCTAACCAGTATGTAGTGGCCTTCTCTATTTCGTTGGATCAGTCCTGGTTTGAAGTTTAGACTGTCTGCAAAGAGGATTGCTACCCCTGCTTTTTTTTTGAGGTGCTGGAGCATGTAGTATTGTTTTCCAACCTT
>PVJA010041332.1:0-17942 GCA_004027025.1 Myocastor coypus
CTATGCAGTTGAGGCTGGTCCTGAGCTCACTTTTGTAGCCCAGGCTGGTCTCGAACTCGCACCAATCCTCCTGCCTCAGCCTCCCGAGTGCTAGGATTACAGGCGTGCGCCACCACGCCCGGCTAACATTCTTATAATATTCTAGATATATAAGACCTTTATTTATATGACTTACAAATATTTTCTTTCAAAAAGTGAATTGTCTTTTCATCTTAATGTCTCTTTAAATGTTGTTTTAAAAGAAATCCAAATATCTATATCTATCTATCTATCTATATATATATATATATACATATACATATATATATATATATTTGTATGGATTTACTTGAAATTAATATGTAGCCCAGGCTGGCCTTGAATTTGCAGTGATCCTTTTGCCTCAGTTTTTCAAGTGGTGGTACATGCATGTGCATTTCACACTTAGCAGGTCTTTGTTCTGTTAATATGGTATAGTAACACTGATTAGGCATCAGCTATTAAAGCAACCGTGCATGACCAGGATAGATCCTATATAGTTATAATTCTGTATACTAATTTATCTTTGTAAAATATGCATCCTATCTCTGCCACTAAATGGCCAGCACTAAAATATTCCATTTACCCCATAATCTGAAATGTTTTTATCATGTTAGATATACCCAGATAAGGCCTCTGCCCTGTCCCTCACCAGAATAACATACTGTTGCCACTTTCGGAGTCATGTCTTAAGAATTCGTTAGACCCAGGAGGATACCCACTTGGGACCCCCTCTCCGGTCTCTCTCTTGGACAGGAGCTTTCTTTTCCTCAATAAATATGTTCTGCTCATTTAAAAGAACAACAGCAGGGCTGGGGAGATAGCTCCGAGGCACAAGTGCCTGCGTGGCAAGTGCAAGGTCGTGAGTTTGAACCCCGGTCCTGCAAAAATAAATAAATAAATAAATAAAAATAAAAATAAAAATAAAAGAACAACAGCAACAAAGAGCTCTTTAGAAGCTGAGTATGCTGGTTTGTGCTGGTAGTCTCAGTTACTAGGGAGGTCAAGATAAGAAAATTGTCTGTATCCTAGAGCCCAAGACCAGCTTTGGCAATATTATGGAACTCTTACCACAAACATTTGGGGGAGGACACAATCCAGTATATGTTTTCCTGGGATACAATAATTTTAACTCTTGTATTTCGATCTAGGACTCTTGTTTTTAAAATGTTTATTGAGATATAATTTTCAGAACATACAATTTAACTAGTGAAAGTATAACCCAATGTATTTTATATATTCACGGAGCTGTATAACCACTCACCATACCTAATTTTGGAACATTCGCATTACATCAAAAGAAACTCATGAGAAGTCATTCTACATCTTTCCCTCCCAGCCCTTGGCATCTGCTTTCTGTCTCTGAAGATTTGGCTCCTCTGACATTTCATATAAATGGGATTATACAATACATGGCCTTTTCAATCTGGTTTCTTTCACTTAATATCATGCTTTCACAGCTCATCCACACCACAGCACACATCAAAATTTCTTTCCTTTTTATTGTCAAATAGTACTCTATTGTATATATTTACTACATTCTATTTAGTGCTTGCTCCATTCATTGGCTGATAAAGACATTCAGGTTATTCCCACCTCTTCGCAGTTATGAGTAATGCACATTCATGTACAAATTTTGAGTAAAGGTATTTTTTCTTCCATTTTCCTTGGGCATACACCTAAAAGTGGAACTAACTATTCAAAACTGATTTCTAACATGGTTACAAGTTTTTTACCTCTCTCCCAGGAATGTATGGGGGATACCCATACATTCATATCCTTACCACTATTGTTACCACTTTTCTTATTGGAGGAATCCTAGAGGATGTTAAGTATTACCTAATTGAAGTTTTGATTTGTATTTCCTAATGATTAATAATATTGTGCCTCTTCTCATGGGTATATTATCCATTGTATATGCTTTTTTGGAAAAAATCTATTCAAATCCTTTGCTCTTTTTTTAAATTTTTATTTATTTATTTATTTATTTTTTGTGGAACCAGGGATTGAACTGAACTCAGGTCCTTGCATTAGCCAGGCAAGTGGTGATTCTCCTGAGCTATCTCCTCAGCTACCCTTTGCTCATTTTTAATTGTCTTTTTATTGTTTTTTTTTTTTTTTTTTTTGAGACAGGGTCTCACTATGCAGTTCAGGCTGGCCTTGAGCTCATTTTTGTAGCCCAGACTGGTCTTGAACTCACACCAATCCTCCTGCCTCAGCCTCCCAGGTGCTGGGACTATGCTCATGTGCCACCGCGCCTGGCTCTTTAGTTGTCTTTTTTTTTTTAATTTATTTATTTATTTATTTATTTTCTTGTTTCAGAACTTTTGTTTGTCTATTCACTCATTTTTATGGCCGGCTCAGCCTGCCCTGAGGGCAGGGCTGGTGCAGCATGTGGTGCCGGGGATCGAACCGCGGTCCCTGAAGCCACCCAAGCTTTCCCAAGCAGGCGCTTTTAGACCACTGAGCCATCCCGCCGGGCCCCTTTAGTTGTCTTTTTATTATGCAGTTGTAAAATTCCCTGTCTCTCTCTCTCTTTTTCCCCTCCCTTCTTCTTTCCCTCCCTCTCACTCTTCTTTTCTCTAGTACTGGGCAATTAACTAATTTAACCTTTTACACTGAGCTACATCCCCAGCTATTTATTTATTTTGGGACAGGTTCTCACTAAATTGCCTAGGCTGGACATAAACATGTGATCCTATTGCCTCAGCCTCCCAGAGTGCTGCAATTATAGGTGTAGGCCACTGTGCCTAGTGAGTTACAAAGTTTTTATAAATTCCAAGTACAAATCTCTTATTGTGGGCCAGCGAGATAGCTCAGTGGTCTAAAGCACCTGCTTAAGCAGGTTTAGGCAACCACAGGGATCAAAGTTCAATCCCTGGCACCACATGCTGTGCCAGCCCCACCCCCAGGGCAGGCTGAGCCAGCTTTAAGTAAGTAACTGAATAAATAAATAAAATATCTTATTGTATATATGACTTGCAAGCATTTTCTACTATTCTCTGGGTTGTTTTTTCTACTCTGTGATCTTCTAAGTTAATTTCTTGGTGATTTGAGGTGAGGGTCTCTGCAAGCCCCCGGGGCATACTGAGAGGGCAATTGAGACTGGGCAAAGTGATGTACACCTGTAATCCCAGCTCTTGGGAGGCTGTAAACAGGCAGATCACTATGAATCCGATCTAATAGTGAGACCCTGAACACCCTATAGACCTTTCCCTAAAAATACAATAAATAAATAAATAAATAAATAGGGTCTGAGTTTATTTTTGCTTATTAATATCAAGTTGCCCCACTACTGTTTATTGAAAAGACCATGCTTTCTCCACTGAATTGTTCTGGCACTTTACCAAAGCCAACTAATAAATGGAAGGATTTCCCTCTTTTGGGCCCTCCTTTCCAAGATGACGAAAAAAGAAGGAACAACGGTCATGCCAAAAAGGGCCGAGGTCATGTGCAACCTATTCGCTGCACAAACTGAGGCTGGTGCATACCCAAGGATAAAGCCATTAAGAAGTTTGTCATTTGGAACATAGCGGAGGCCGCTGCCGTGAGGGACATTTCTGAAGCGAGTGTCTTCGATGGTTATGTGCTTCCCAAGCTGTATGTGAAGCTGCATTACTGTGTCAGTTGTGCCATTCACAGCAAAGTGGTCAGAAATTGATCTTGTGAAGCCCGCAAGGACCAAACACCTCCACCCTGATTTAGACCTGCTGGTGCTGCCCCACAACCTCCAGCAAAGCCTATGTAAGGAGCAGGGTCCGAATGGACTGAAGAAAACTCTGAGAAAAATAATAAATTGAATGTTATATTTTAAAATAAATAAATAAATAAATGGAAGGATTTGCTTCTGGCATGAAGTTCTGTTCCATTGATCTAGATGCTGATATCATACTGTCTTGATTACTACAATTTTTAAAATATGGTAGTGAAAGTCCAACTTTGATCTATTCAAAATCATTTTAGGGGCCCGGGAGATGGCTCAGGGGCACAAGTGCCTGCCTGGCAAGTACAAGGTTGTGAGTTCAATCCCTGGTTCCGCAAAAAAAAAAAAAAAAAATCATATTAGATATTCTACACTCTTTGTGTATTCATGTAAATGTTAGGATGGTCAATTTCTACTAAAAAGGCTGCTGGGATTTTGAGGAAAGGCATTTAATATTTAATGTACAGATCAATTTGCAGAACATGGGCATCAGGACAATATTGAGTTTTCCAATACATGAACATAAAATGTCTGCAGTGGTTTGGATCTTTTAAAATTTCTTTGAGACATCAACAACATTTTGAAATTTTCAGTGTATCAGTCTTATACTTTCTTTGTTAAATTTTTCAAAAGAAATGCATTTGTTTTAGCCAGGTGTGGTGGCACACCCATGTAATCCCAGCACTTGGGAGGCTGAGGCAGGAGGATCGGTGTGAGTTCGAGACCAGCCTGAGTTACCAAAGTGAGCTGAAGCCCAGTCTGAACTACATAGTGAGACCCTATCTCACAAAAGACAAAAAAAAAAAAAAAAGAAAGGAATGTATTTGTTTTGATGCTATTAGAGATGAACTTGTTCTCTTAATTTCATTTTTAGATTGTTAGTGTATAAAAATACAATAAAGCTTAGGGATATAACTCTGGTGGGCTGCTTACCCAACATGTATAAGGAACTGGGTTTGATCTCCAGCATAGAAAAAGAATTAAAAATTCAATTGATTTTGTTATTGGTCTTGTTTCTTCAACATTCCTATTTTTTTTTCTTGTTTCAGAACCTTTGTTTATTTATTCACTCATTTTTTAAAATTTTATTTATTATTTTTATTCTTGTTTCAGAACCTTTGTTTGTTTATTCATTTTTATGGCCGGCTCAGCCTGCCCCGAGGGCAGGGCTGGCGCAGCATGTGGTGCCGGGGATTGAACCACGGTCCCTGAAGCCGCCCAAGCTTCCCCAAGCAGGCGCCTTAGACCACTGAGCCATCCCACCGGGCCCTTATTCACTCATTTTTATGGCCAGCTCAGCCCACCCCAAGGGCAGGGCTGGCGCAGCATGTGGGGCCAGGGATCGAACCGCGGTCCCTGAAGCCGCCCAAGCTTCCCCAAGCAGGCGCTTTAGACCACTGAGCCATCCCGCCGGGCCCCAACATTCCTATTTTAATATGTGTTTATGCATGTCTGTGTGTTTAATCTTTGATAGGATCATGTCATATATTAATGAAAACAGCTTTATTCCTTTACAAGATAGAGGGCATGTTTTAACAATTTTTTTGCCAATTACAATATCGAACAGCAAAAGCAGACATCCTTTCTTGTTACTGATATTAGCAAGAAAGCATTCAGTATTTCACTATTAAATATGATATTGATTTTTCTTTTTTTTGTACAGGGTCTCACTACTGACTCATAGTGATCCTCCTGCTTGTACCTCCCAAGTGCTGGGATTACAGGCTCGTGCCACCACACCTAGTCTCCATCTGGCTCAGCACATTGGAGAGCGGGGCCAGGAACTGAACCCTGGCCCCTGAGTTTCCCTAAACAAGGGCTTAATCCCCTGAGCTATACCGCCCAGCCCTGATATTGACTTTCACAGATAAGCTTTATCAAATTGAAAAAGTTCCTTTATATCTCTAGGTTGGCAAGAGTTTTATCACTGATAGGCAGTAGATGCTGTCAGTTTGAAATGATCAAGTAATTTTGTTTTATTTTTGTTGTTTTTGCTTTTTTTTTTTGGTCTTTTTGAGACAGGGTCTCGCTATGCAGTTGAGGCTGGTCCTGAGCTCACTTTTTGTAGCCCAGGCTGGTCTCGAACTTGCACCAATCCTCCTGCCTCAGCCTCCCGAGTGCTGGGATTACAGGTGTGCGCCACCACGCCCGGCATGTTTTTGCTTTTTTGAAACAAGTCTCTGTATGTAGTTCAGGCTGATCTTGAACTTAATATGTAGCCCAGGCAGGCCTTGAATTTACAGTGATCCTTTTGCCTCAGTGGTGGTACATGCATGTGCATTTCACACTTAGCAGCTTTTTGTTCTACTAATACGGTAATAGTAACACCGATTAGGCATTAGATATTAAAGCAATCTTGCATGACCAGGATAGATCCTATATGGTTATGATTCTGTATATTCCTTTATCTTTGTAAAATATGCATCCTACCTCTGCCACTAAATGACCAGCATTAAAATTTCAGGAGTGTAATCTTTGTTGGGGTAGGGGAATACTGAGGATTGAACTCAGGACTCCTCTACCACTGAGCCACATCCTCAGCTGCCAAGTTTATGTATTTGTTTTACTTTTTAAGACAGGGTCATGGGGAGATAGCTCAATGACATAAGTTCTTGCCTGGTAAGTACAAAGTACTGAGTCTGATCCCTGATACCCCCCTCCCAAAAAAGAGCCAGGATTGGGGCTGGGGAAACAGCCTGGCAGTCTAAGAACCTGCCTGGAAAATGTGAGGACCTGGGTTCAGTCCCCAGTACTGTATACCATGCTAGCCTGAAATCAGGTGTGGTGGCACATAACTATAATCCCAGCACTGGGGAGGCTGAGATAAGAGGATCACAAGGAGTCTGAGCTGTGTAGGAAGACCCCATACTAAAGATAGATAGATAGATACATAGATAGATAGATAGATAGAGATAGGCAGATAATTGAGAGAGAGAGAGAGAGAGAGAGAGAGAGAGAGAGAGAGAGAGAGAGAGCCTTGCTATCTAGTATGGGATGGGCTTGAACTCATGGTCTTCCTATTTCACCATAAACTATCATGCCCCATCCCAGACCTTTTTATTTTTGAGATAAAGTCTCACAAAGTTGTCTGGCTGGGCTCAAATTTATAATTTTCCTGCCTAAGCCTCCCTAATAACTGAGATTATAGGCATGTACCATTGTGTGCTCAACAGAAGTATGATCTTTAATTAATGATACTGTAATTTTTGTTTTGCATGTTTAAACACTCTTTCAGCAACTAGAAACTCAAGCTTATCACCTAGTAGGCAAGAATAAATAAAATAGGAAGCCACCACAACCGTTACATTGTTTATATGCTCTTAGCCAGGCTGTGGATCCAGTTTCCTATCTATCCCAAAGAGTGGTCTAGATGCTGGCATGAGGAATTTTATGAGATGACCAACATCTCTACCAGCTGACTTTCAGTAAATAAAAGACATCACCCTGAATAATGTGGGTAGGCTTCATTGATTCTCTGACAGGACTTAAGAGTAAAACCCTGAAGTTTCCAAAAGAAGAGGGCATTCTGCCTCAAGAGTATAACAGAAATCCTTCCAGTAAGCTGGCCTGTCATAGCGATTTCAAGCTTGCCAGCCCCCACAATGTATGCCAGTTCCTTAAAATAAATCTCATATATATATGTCTTGTTAGTTCTACTCTGTAGAATCCTGATTGCTACAGCCATCAAATATTAACTAGCATTGTTAGCACTGTCTTTAATCACCCACATCACAAATTACAAACTTGATTTGGGGTTGTCTACCCCACTACCTGCCACAGACACTAAAACCAAGAACATGTAGATAAAAACCTACACTGATATATGCTCAGGGGTTACTTTAGACTACCCAGCACAGCAAACAAAGGTGCCTGCTGTTGGCAAAGAAAACCAGCAGGGTTTGGAGAAATGGAACTCCTTCTTTTGGGTTCTGTTTGCTGCTTGAGCAACACTGTGCTCCTGTGACCCAAAGATCCAAAACTCTCCATCTATCCCCACTACCTGGCCCCCAAAGGATCAAAGGCAGTAACAGGAATCCTGCTGCCTGTATGATCTTCCTGGTGACCCAGGCACTAGCCTAGTCATGTACTCTGGCTCTTTCTGTCCCTACAGGCTGAGAGTACGTTTTTCAGTGATTCTTCTACAGGCACATTCAGAGCAATGTTTATTTTATTGATCTGACTTTGCCTACTTTCCATCTCTCAGGGTTCCTCATGGCCTTGATGCATCATGAATAGCCTTTGTTTGCGTTAAGAGCATATACTCTCTCATTCCTAGGGATTTTGGATGGAAGGGTGAGAGTGCCAATTTTGCTTACTCCCTTGTCTTGAGCCTATACAAGAATGGATGGCAGAAAAAACCCTACACATTGGTACAACCACTATACAGAGAATATAGCAGGTGCTCGATATGCATGTTAACAGTAATAAGTAGGAAAAGAAATGCCAAAGAGCAAAAAGAATACAAAGCACCATCACACAAGAAATCAAATCCTCTAAAACAAAATTAAGAACTAAAACTAATCAGTCTAGTTCAGCCAAGTAAAGTACAAATAAAAATACCGGAGTTTTTCAAAACTAGGAGAATTATTATCTTCTAAGTAATAAAAAACTAGTACTAGTCTCAGGCATGGTGGTGCACACCTGTAATCTCAGTACTCAGAGGACTGAGGTAGGAGGGTTATTGCAGGTTCCAGGCCAGCCTGGGCTACATAGTAGTCTCAAAATAAAAGGCAACCTACTCTGTACCCCTTCTCTATCAGGCAGAAACTTTTTCTCTCCCATAAATATATTCTGCTCTCAGAACAAAACAAAAACCTAACACTAATGAACTGGAGGTACAGCTCAATGGTAGAGCACAAGCTTAGCATGTATAAAGTTTTGGGTTCCATCCCTTTGCACTTTTTGTTTTATTTTATTTTGGGGAGGTACTTAGAATCAAACTCAGGACTTTGTGCTTGCCAGTTTTTTGTTTTGTTTTGTTTTGTTTTTGTCATGTTTTGTCTTTCTCTTGGGTTCTGTTTGCTGCCTGAGCAACACTCTGTTCCTGTGACCCAAGGATCCAAAACTCTCCATCTATCCCCACTACATAGCCCCAAAGGGTCAAAGGCAGTAATGGAGGAATCCCGCTGCCTGCATGATCTTCCTGGTGACCCAACCACTAGCCTAGTCATATATTCAGGCTCCCTTCTGTGTCTACATGCTGAGAGCACACTGACAGCACATATGCCACTGAGCTATATCCCCAACAAGTACCTATATAAGTAGATTGATTCATCTGAAGAAGTTTATTGAAATTTTCATAAAAACTACAGTATTTGGCAGGCAAAACTTTCTCCTATGCTTTACAAAAACTGTTCTTGTCATGAGACAACTCATTTAACAAAGGCATATTTCATTATTATAAAAAAAACCTTCAGGATGATGATACATATGTGATTAACATCTACAATCAAATGATTTTAAACAAAGGAATTACTCTCAATAATAGCAGTGAGGTGGGCCTGGTAGGATGGCTCAGTGGTCTAAAGCGCCTGCTTAGGAAAGCTTGGGTAGCTGCAGGGACCACGGTTCGATCCCCAGCACCACATGCTGCGCCAGCCCTGCCCTCAGGGCAGGCTGGGCTGGCCATAAAAATAAATAAACAAATAAACAAAAGTTCTGAAACAAGAAAAAAAAATTCTTTAAAAAAATAATAGCAGTGAGGGACTTTCATCCAATCAGTTGAAAGCAAAAATTAAGGTTTAACTAGGTTAACTGGTCAGCACTGTGATTATCTCAATTTTATATAAGCCCTCTCTCTTAAGGCTTAATAAACTATTACATTTTACAATCTGCTCAACTCTGTTAGCAAAATGGAACTACATTTATGAAGTACTGATTTATGTGAATTCAACTGTCTTTATAGTATGTCTATTTCTTCCTGGATAGAAAATACAGACCTAATGGCTTTTATCAATGTGAATATTCCTATTACAAAATGGGCAGGTATGCATAAAAACAACCACCTCAGCAAAATCACATCTTTGCCAAACAAATGAACATGGGCTTTTAAAGAAACAAAGATCTTAGATAAGGTTTAAAAGCACCTCTGACTTATATTTTTTTTAGGGGAGGACCAGGGTTAGAACTCATGACCTTACACTTACCAGGCAGGCACTTGTGCCATGGAGCTATCTCCCTGGCCTCTAAATAAAAAATTTGAGTCACAATGAAATGTGACCAGTTGGCATAGAATTGGTTTGTATACTAATTTAAAATAAAAGTACTATATAGAAACTGTCTTACGCTTTCTGTTACTTAAATGGTTGGCATTCATGCTTTCATTAGCAAAGCTAAAATTCACCTAAGAACATATGGGTAACATTATTTATTGATGCATGTTTGTAGTTGTAAAATATTGAGACACTCAAGGGACATAAAAAAAGAACAATGGCACACATGTTTGAGGACTATTGCACAGATGTTAAAAGGAACAAAAATCTCTCAAATATAGAGAATATAAAAAGATATCTCTGAAAGTGAAAGAACAAGAGTGGAACAGTATCAATAGAATGCTATGGCCGAGCATGGTGGCACATGCCTATAATCCCAACACTTGCGAGGCTGAGGCAGGAGGATTGATGTGAATTCGAGACCAGCCTGGGCTACAAAAGTGAGCTCAAGCCCTATCTGAACTGCATAGTGAGACCTCATCTCAAAAAGATTAAAAAAAAAAAAAATAGCATGCTATGCTCGTACTGTATTTGTACAAGAAACTAGAAGAAGCCAGGTGTGTCAGTGCATGCTTGTAACTTCAGCACTTGGTGGGACTGAGATCTGAGGATCACTACAAATTCAAGGCTACCTAGGCTACATAAGTGAGCTAAGGCTATCCTGAACTATATAGGGATGGATTGTCCCCCACACAAAATAAATAAATTAATTAATATAATATAAAATTCTGGAAGAATTTCAAAGAAAGCAAAATTTACATATGGTTGGGAGGTATATGGAGGTGAATGGACAATGGCAGTGAAGACAAAATCTCTACCGCCTGCTTTCATCCTTTTAAACCAAGCTGACTGGGAGCAGGAATATCTTTAATTTCAGCACTCTGGAGGCTGAAGCAGAAGGATCCCAATTTGAGGCTGAGATTGTGCAATTTAGGAAGACTTTGTCTCAAAATTTAAAAAATTAGAAAAGGGATGGGATTTAACTCGATATCAAGGCTCTGGGCTCAATCCCCAGTACCTCAAAAATAAATAAACGACATGCCTGTCTTCTTTAACACTTTCATTTAGTCATTGTTGGCCCAATCTTTCTAAAATACTCGCCATCCACAGCTCTATTGCAAACCTGCCTAAAGCAGCTCTTGCACATACTCATCTCTGAAGGATTCATTCTTTGGCACAAAAGCAGAGCGAAACAGAGCTCTGGCAGACGCTCTGCAGGGAGGCAGGTTCATTGTCTGGCCCCTGCTTTCACCTGGCAGAAACTGGACGCACTGCTGAGAAACCAGCTCTTCTCATTAGCATGTCTTTATTCCACCGAAAGGCGAATGGCTCCTCTCCAATTCTGACACCTCAGCCACTACGAGATCACCCAAATCCCCATTAGATCCCAAGCCAGAGAGGCAGTGGTATCCATGGGTCCCCAGAAGTCTTGAAAAGACTTTAAGTTAAAAAAATAAACAGCAGCTACTGGGCCTGTGCCAGCTGCTACCATGGGCTGCTACCATCGTCCACTCGAGTGGACGATGCTGGGATTCTCCGCTGCTGTCCTGCATGTCCAGTGATGATACCACAAGCGTCACCTTTTTAACTGAGGGTGCTCGTCTAAAAACAAACATAGTGCTCCCGTACACTGTACACACTCATACCTATACCTAGACCGAAAATCACGCTTGCGGCTCCTCTAGCAAAGGGACGATCTGAGTGACTCTCAGACTCAGATTCCCAAACGTTTCTGTGGGAGGACTTTTGTTTTTTTCTTCTGACGGTCTCTAGAAAAAGGACGAGCTCTGCGAATGCGGGTTGGGCCTCCCTCCCCCAACAGGCCATGGGAGCTTTTCCAAGAGAAACCTCGTTCTAACCTTCCCGGGTCCCGGATGCGACAACCCAGGGGCAGCACCTGGCCCAGGTGTGCGTCACTGAGGCGGAGGCCGTCTCCCGTGGGACCGCCGGTTCCTGTGCGCGGCGCCGACTGCCCCAAATCGCGCATCCGCTGGCGCGCGTCCCTGTCGCAGGCCGGATTATCACTGAGCCATTCGCGTCCCCTGCGGAGAGTGACCCCGGTGACCCCGCCCGCCCCTACCGCATCCCGCTCGCTGGAGCAATAAGGGGGACCTCGGCCTTCTCGACGACACTCCCCCCTGTCCAGGAAGCCCGTTCCGGAGCCGCCGCAGCCACCGTGTCGCATCCCGATGCACGGTCCCCACCTCCCCACGCCCCTCCTCCGGCCTCACCGGACTTGGGTGGGTAGCGGTACACGGAATTGGACGGGATGTCCACCTCTTCCACGCCCGCGTGCTGCCGGCTCGTCAGGGCCCCCATGGCCGCCGCGGCCCCCTCCGCGCCTCACCGCCGCCGCCCGCCCCGCGCCCCAAAAGGGGGTCGGCTGTCCGCCGCGGCTGGCTGGGCTGAGGCGCTGCGGCTGTGGCGGCTGGGAGCCCCCAGCGCTCTGCGAACCATCCTCCGCGGGGCACCGCGGCGGCGCCTCTGCCGAGGGGGCTGCGGGACTGGGCCGGGGGGCGCTGCTGCCTCAGGCCGTGTGATGTCAGTGGCGACTTGCGCGGGGTCCGCGGCCGCCTCAGCCAATGATGCGATGGGGCGGGAGCGTCCGTCCTTACCCAGCCAATGAGCGGCAGGCAGGGGCGGGGCCGGCGGCGCGTGCCTAAGGTTGAGGCTGCGGCGGGACCTGGCGGCTGGGTATCGTCCCGGGGTTTGGGGCTGGGGTGGTGTCTGTGGGAGCTGCGCCGAGCTGACAGGACACAGGTAACGTCTCCTGTCGCTCTCTCCTCGACTCCGATTACCACGCAGAGAGCTGCCTCTTCCTGTGGCCTGCGAGACTCGGCCAGAGTTCGCTTGTCTTTGTCCCAGCGTCTGCATGCGTCCTTACTTCTCACCCAGTCCTCTCTGCTGACCGGACCCCAGCTTCTGTCAGTCTCCAGAAACCTGGCACAGACGCGTTTGAGGACGTCCCCCTGGGCCACCTGCGTTGGGGCAGATGCGGTGGGCTCAGGAGGCGTCGATGTCCCTTGCCCCTTCGTTGCGCCAGGACCTCTAATGCTCCCAGCGAGACTGGTTAACGCTGGTGACTGGCTGGGAAGGTGTGGCTATCCCTGGTCCCTTAGGTCTTCATGTTGCTTCGAACTCTATACTTACTGATTATGTCCACCTTGGACAGCTCAGGTAGCACTGAAGTTGAGAGCATCAACTCAGGATGAAAGCAGACGTTCGTTCTTTTCCTGGACCTTGGAAACTAGAAAGACCTGCTGTGCTCTGCATGAGGAGCCATCACGGGGAACAGGGTCAGGCAAGGCAAACCTGGGACTCCCTTGATAAAACACATGAAACAGTGGAAAGTCTGGACGGGCAGACCTCATTGTAAACCCTAATTACAGACATATGTGTTCTCCACCTTTTATTTCATTTGTGAGTTTGCCCCATCCCCAACCCCGCAAGGGCAGACTGATGAGCAAAAGTTGCAACTGTTAGAACTGACTTCCAACAACTTCGAACAGCATCAAGAGCTTGGTGTGATTAGTTCCTTGATTAAGTTTGGAAAGCTATTTTTATTTATTTATTTATTTATTTATTTATTTATTTATTTATTTTAATCTTTTTAAACAGGGTCTCGCTATGCAGCTCAGGCTGGCCTCGAGCTCACTTTTGTAGCCCAGGCCGGTCTTGAACTCGCACCGATCCTCCTGCCTCAGCCTCCCGAGTGTTGGGATTACAGGCATGCGCCACCACCCCCGGCTTGGAAAGCTATTTTACAGGGTCAACTTTTTTCGTAATTATATTATCCATCCTCTATCAGCCCCTTTTCAGCAGTAGCCAAACTTGGTACCAAACTTACCCACATAATTTGCCTTGGTTTCCTCAGAAGTTTCTAGGATAGCAGGACCCAATTCCTGTCTCATGTATATATGCTTAAACCCAAGGCCTTTGTGGGAGCTATATCCACAGCTTTTTTTTATTTTTTGTTTTTAGTCATTAAATTGCTCAGGCAGGCCTTGAACTCCCAGTAATTCTCCTACCTCAACCTTAACCAGCAGAGTGCTGGGATTACAGGTGTGCACCACCACACCCAACCCTGTCAATTACAGAGACTGATGTCAAAGAGGAGCTGAGCTACCAGCGGGTCCTTGCCCTAGTCAGCACTTCCCAGACCTCTGGCTCCCTTCCTGAGTTCAGAGCTCTCCTTGTAGCTGGCGGCGCTAACTTCTAGAAGGCTCTCAGACATACCTTTGGGAGGGAATTGGGGCTCCTCCTTTCTTCACATACTGGTCCTGCCTTGTACTATAATTACCTGGTAAAGGTACACTAAAAGGCCAGGAACATCCAGCATCATATCAAAATAGAAGGCCTTCAGCATGCCACACAGTAGAATATTGCTTTATAATCCTGTTTTAGTTCAGGAGTCTTTCTTCTTTTGGCCCTTAGCGTTTTGCAAAGGGTTCATCCTTCCCCTTTATAAGTTTATCTGTGTCTGAAAGGCAAACAGCTCAGTCCTGTTGCTTTCAGTATGTGTTCCACTCTCACCTCAGCCTGCTGGGAAATAGTGAGGTTCATTCCCCTCTTCCCTAATACCCCCCAAGTCTGGAAGTGGGCACCTCTTCCCACAAAGGAGTCAGGAGTTCAGGGCTTGAAATAGTAAAGAAGCACAATGATATTAGTGAAAGATTATTGAACGCTCTTGATACAGGGTCTCACTGTGCAGTTCAGGCTGGCCTTGAGCTCACGTTTGTAGCCCAGGCCGGTCTTGAACTCACACTGATCCTCCTGCCTCAGCCTCCCAAGTGCTAGGATTACAGACATGAGCCACCATGCCTGGCTTCAACACTCTTTATATAACAAGGCCCTGGGTTTTGTGCTTTAGAAAGAAAAGGAGTTTATCTAGTTCATAGTATTGAGGCTAAAGTCCCAGCAAGAAGGCATAGACTTTTGTGAGGGTCCTATAGCTGCCTTACCCATGACAGAGAGTGTCACTGCAGGGGTGCTTCAAACGTTTGGCACATATTAAAGCATCTGGCCCTCCCAGGAACCCTAGAAGTACATGTTACTAACACCTCTACTTTACAAATAGGGAAACTGAGGCAGAGAAATATCATTGGATTTTGAGTTGGACAAAGTGAGACTATTAACGAGCTGTGTCTAGCTTTGTGTTAAACTTTATTATTATTATTATTATTATCATTATGATGATGATGGTCAACTCAGCCTGCCCTGGGGGTGGGGCTAGTGCAGCATGTGGTGCTGGGGATCAAACTGTGGTCCTTGTGGTTGCCTAAGCTTTCCTAAGCTGGTGCTTTAGACCACTGAACCATCTCTCCGGCCCCCCTAAACTCTTAGAATCTTTGCTTCCTTATCTGAGAATAGTCTAGCACCCACTGGCTATTGCAAAGACATAAGTTAACTCCCTGGCTTTGTTTGTTCATTTTTGTGGTACAGGGGATTGGTTATCTCCCTGGTCCTACTCACAGGTTTTATTTTATTTTATTTTTGTGGGACTGGGCATTGAGCTCAGGTCCTTGCATCTGCCAGGAAAGCAGCCTCCCGAGTGCTGTGATTACAGGCGTGCGCCACCACGCCCGGCTACTCACTGGTTTTAAAAGAAGTCCTGACCAGAGCAAGGGATATGGAGGTAATTCAGAGAAACTTTTAGATCAAAGAGGCTCTTTGTGATTTGAGTTAGAGCCTCATGGTCCACAGTGTAAGCACACAGGGTTACAGATTTGGAAGGAGTCCCACCCAGGACCTGGGGCAGTGGTGAGATCAGCCGCTAAGTCTCTAAGCAGCCTTGTCTGGAGGGCACCAGTCCTGTGTTCCTCTCAGGTTCTTCCTTGGCATTGCTTGGCTCCCTCTCCAGCGACCTGGGCTGGAGAGAGTGCTTGAGGGAGAAGATGGCACAGAGGACAGGAAAAATCCAGCAGTGACTACTCCATGAGAGACATAAAAATGCTTTTAACTTGAAAAAATGGTCTGGGGAGGGTTATGCACTGGGTTTAGGGAAATTACTTGGGAATACCACACCTCTTTTAAGTAACTATCTTCCCTCTAGTGGATACAACAGCCCTTGGGAGGGTCCCTGAAGAGAACCCAGCTTTAGAGCATGTCAGGGTTTCCCCTAAACATCTGCAGAAGGTAGAAGTCAAATATTTTATTAGATTTGAATCCTTCCTCTCAATCTTGGGTGTAGGGAAGAAAGAAGGCTGGGGAAGCACTGGGACAAGTAACTTCTAGCTCAGCTCTTGCCTTGGGGTTTTAAAATTTGTTCATTTGGAAAAAAAAAATTGTTCATTTGGGCTGTCCTGGTTTTAGCTCAGATGTGCATTTTCCATGCTAGTAACACATGCAGTCTTTTCAGTAGATTCCTGAAATAGGAAAGGTTGACAGAGCCCTACGGGTTGGTGGCCTGGAGCCCAGCAGTCCACAGGCAGCAGGTGCAGGCACAGGAGTCAAGCTGACCCCTGAGGTGACCTGCAGGAGCTCAGATCAACCCAGGGAGCTGGAAGGTTAGAATCCTAGGTTAGGTACCTAATCTGGACACCTAGGTATCTAAAGATCAGTATCTTCCTAAAAGCTAGAGTCCATTAAGCGCCTGCTTAGCAGCTGGGATTCAATCCCTGGAGTGCTGTGCCAGCCCTGCCCCCGGGGGCACACTGAGATAGCAATTGAGACTGGGCGTGGTGTCACACACCTGTAATTCCAGCACTTGGGAGGCTGAAAACAGGAGAATCACTATGAGTTGTATCTACATAATGAGATCCTGTAGACCCTGCAAACCCTGTACTAAAAATACAGTCCATCAATCAATCAATAAAGGGCTGGGGAGATAGCTCAGTAGAATACGCACTTGCCTGGCAAGTGTAAGGGCCTGAGTTCAAACCCTGGTTCTGCCAAAAATAAAAAATAAAAAAAATCAATAAAAGCTAGAGTCCAATCAATCAGGAACACATGGGCCCTGATCCTCTCTCAGACACCAGCCAGTGGTGTCAGTGGATTAAGGTGAAAGCCACCAGCAGAGAATTTCACATCCTTAAATCTATGGACCAAGCTGATGCCGACAGAAGAGTCTGATCATAAATGCTTCGGGACCCTAAAAAAGTTCCTCCTAATCCACAGCTCTCTGTTGAGGGAAACATCCTGTCCCGCAGGAAGGGAGCAATCAGGCTTCCATATTTTGTTCCTTGCTAATGTGAATTCCTCATTGTTAATTTCAGCCTCAGCTATGGACCTCTAACAAAGGAGAACTGTTCAAGTGGCTGCAAACCTCAGTTGAATTTGTAGGCTCTTAGTTTACTTCTCAAGACCAAAATGAAACAGGATGCGTTGGTGGCACCACACCTATAATCCTCATTACTCTGGAGGCTGAGCCAGGAAATCAAGAGTTTGAGCCCAACTCAGGCAATTTAATGAGACCTTGTCTCAAAAAATAAATAAATAAATAAAAATTGGGCCTGGCGGGATGGCTCAGTGGTCTAGAGCGCCTGCTTGGGAAACCTTGGGTGGCTTCAGGGACCGCGGTTAGATTCCCGGAACCACATGCTGCGCCAGCCCTGCCCTCGGGGCTGGCTGAGCCGGCCACAAAAATGAGTGAATGAACAAACAAAGGTTCTGAAACAAGAAAAAAATAAAATAAAATTTTAAAAAATATATTTAAAAAAATAAAATAATAATAATAAAAGTGGTCAGGGGCCCGGCGGGATGGCTCAGTGGTCTAAAGCGCCTGCTTGGGGAAGCTTGGGCGGCTTTGGGGACCTCGGTTCGATCCCCGGCACCACATGCTGCGCCAGCCCTGGCCTCAGGGCAGGCTGAGCCAGCCATAAAAATGAGTGAATAAACAAACAAAGGTTCTTGGGGGCCCAGTGGGATGGCTCAGTGGTCTAAAGCGCCTGCTTGGGAAAGCTTGGGCTGCTTCAGGGACCGCAGTTCGATCCCCGGCACCACATGCTGCGCCTGCCCTGCCCTTGGGGTGGGCTGAGCTGGCCATAAAAATGAGTGAATAAACAGACAAA
>PVJA010041333.1:0-17866 GCA_004027025.1 Myocastor coypus
GTGAAGTAGAAAAGCTGACACTATTACTCTGCAGTTCTGGGAAAGTCTTAAGGGAGGACCAGAGCACTAAACTGTGCTTAGGATTGGGATCTTAGGTTGCATGCTGGTTTCTTGGTCGGGTTAATATTATGCTTGAAATTGACTGTACAACCCACTTAAGAGCAAAGATGAAGAGAAGGAAAGAAACTCCCTTAGTCTGCACTCCACTGAGATGGGGCACTCAACACCGCACGATGAACCACATCACCTTATTTCTTAGCATTTCTCTGTTGTCTTTTATTTAATTTTTAAATTTGTTTTTCATTTCTCTGTTTTAAATCTGGGGCCATGATCTTCTGAATTGAGATAGCCTCAGTTCTGTTGACATCACCTTAGAATCTGCTGCTCCCTCTGCCTGGAGGCCCCTTTCCTGGATCTTCAGAAGACTGACTTCCATCTTCCCCAGTGCTCAGCTCAAACACTGTCCCCCAGAGAGGCATTAGTTGCGAATGTAATGCTGTCCCCTCTCTTATGCAGTTGCCTTGTCCCACCTCCCTGTTTATTCCCCCTCTCCCATTTATTCCTATCTCTAGTTATTCTAATTACTTGTTTACTTGTTCATTGGCATTGAATCAGTCTCTTTATATCTCAGTATCCTTCAATAAACGTGCATTAATGAAAGAACCTCAAGGCAGCTAGTAAACAGAAAGAAAGAATTGTTATATAACTTTTTTTCAAATATAAGCCTGTGGCTAATGACAGAATTAATAAGTATGGTTAAAATTTTAGGGCTTTAACTCAAGGCTTTTCTATATGAGGAAACATTTTTCAATTCTGTCTTCTTAGGGACAAAGTTATTTCCTCTAGAAAGCACAATAAAATTATTTGCATTTGCTCTATATCAGATACATCACAATTTTGTTTACTTAAAAATCCTTTAAGATAAGCGTTGACATTTTACATGTTCAGAATCTAAGGGTGATGTCTTTTCTCACTGCTTGGAATATAGTTCTGACATGTACATTTTAAAGGAGAAGGGGCTTAGTTTGGCTTATAATTCGTAAAAGTTTCAATCCATACTGACCTGGCCCTGAGGCAGGTGGCATGATGGAGGGGAAACAGTCTATGGCATGGTCAGAGAGACTTGCTCCTTTTCCTTTCTATTCCACCCTAGCTGCAAGCCTAACCATTGATGCCAATCATATCCAGGGTGGGTCTTTTCTCTTTGATAAGTCAATCATTCCTACCCAGAACAAGTTAAGCCAACCAGAGCTACGTTAAGGCAATCCAGTATCACATAACCATGATCCAATCCCTTCTCAAGCCCCACTTAAGGAGATTTTGGGGGACATCTAGATATAAACTGTAATGGGAGGGATATATAGTAGTAATTTATTGTGCCAATATTATATCTATGTTTGTTTGGTCTCACATTTTATGATTACCTTGTTTTCCTGTTATTTTCTATCCTAAACCCTCAGATCACTAGTAATATCATATATGACACAGTGGGGGGCTAAGATCTCCCTACCCTGGCTCATTGTTTATGACTCATTTGTTATGTAACAAAATCTGGATTGATTTTGTCTTTTCATTGGTATGTTTTGCATGTATTGTTTGGACTGAGCCTTAATGTCCTAATGGATATACACTACAGAGTCTTTCATTGGTTGTCTGAGAAAATGATAATTTGGGTAAGTGATTTACTGGGCAGTGTTCCCAAGGGAAACTGGTAATGGCAGACAGAAGCAGAAGAGAAGGTCAGAAGCCAAGAAAAAGACTGATCAGTTTCAGGTAAAGTCCTGGGAGGCTGTTATGGTTTGTGTCTAGATATCCTTTTGAAGGCTCATGTGGTCAAGAGGACTGACTGTTTGGAAGCAGCTGAATGTATAGGTTGTGATTAATTCACAGTACAATGCTGGGATTAAGGGTATGTGTCTTACATACTCCAATAGTAGCCTGCATATGCTATAAGGGAGGAAAAGAGGCTTGCCCCTCCCCTTCCTGCTGTTGCTGCCTTTGCTGTCTTCTATCACCATGAACTGTTGCCCTGCTTTGGAGCCATCTAATTATAGACTAAAACTTCTAGAAACTGTGAACTAAGTAAATCTCTCCTCCTTTAAAATTTAATGTCAAGTACTTTATCTCAGTAGGATAAAAGCAATTAAAATGGAGGGCACAGGTCATTCTTGCAGGAACTTGTTGGGTTCAAGGCCCTTCAGAGTTGTCTGGATCTGAAGTGAGGAGCTTGGCTTCCATCCAACTCTACTGGTCATATGTTAGAAGAAGAGAATGTATATGTATAATGTTTATGGCTCTTTGCTTCTGCAGCCCAAACTTTTGAAAGGCCCAGGGACCATAGTGAAAGATGGTCCCATGTACTATGGGTTATTGAAAGGCCGGTGAATGCTTAAACTAAAAAAAAAAAAAAAATTTAGGCAAGAGACACATTGCCAAGAATGATGGGAGCGCCTTTAAAGCAAGGAAAAGTCTTTCAAAAAGGATTAATGGCAATGTATATTTCACTATAATAAATTTTGAAAACAGACCTTTGTTGTATTTTTTGATTACTACTCATTGGTTAAATATTTATGACACTTTCTGGCAAATGAAAACATGTCATATTCCCATCTACTTTACTCAAGGGATCTATCTGGTCCTGCACAACTTGGCTCTTCCCCAAAGTCTAAATGGCTGTGGAAGGTAAACCTTTGAATTGATTCAGAATCTAGAGGCAGGTACAATAATTCTTTTTTTTTTTTAATTTTAAATAGAACAAAAACAATAGGCAAGACATTATAAACAATACACAATTTCAAAGAAAAAAGCAGGATGATAGATGTTCAACAATGGTTGTGGTCACGCATTTTTGTCTTCAATATCACTGCTCAGATTATCTGATATAAGCATGTGTCAAAATAAAGATCTAAAGAATTAATTTCACCCTTCAAAAAACTGATGGAAATTAGCAGCACAATCGTCTTAGTTATTCTATGCATATACATACGTGTTTTCCTTGCTTCCTTTTTTTTTTCTATTCTCCTTTCCCTCACCCTAATTGTTCATTGATTTTGAGCAATGTTTTCCCCTTTACTATTCCACTATACCAGATTTTGTATACTCTTTCAGGTTTAGACATTAGGGAGACAATACAATGTTTACACATATGGATCTAATTTATTTCACTTATGAGTTTAGCCTCCAGTTACATCCATTTACCTCTAAAAGCCTCAAGTTTATCTTTCTTTATAGCTGAGTAATACTCCATTGTATAGAAATACTACATCTTTTTTTATCCATTCCTTAGCCGATAGACATCTGGGTTGTTCTTCATTTGTGAAGGGTGTTGTTTCCCTATTTTTTTTTTTTTTTCTTGTTTCAGAACTTTTGTTCATTTATCTATTTCCATGGCCGGCTCAGCCTGCCATGAGGGCAGGGCCGGCGCAGCATGTGGTGCCAGGGATCGAACCGCGGTCCCTGAAGCTGCCTAAGCTTTCCTAAGCAGGCCCTTTAGAGCACTGAACCATCCCACCAGGCCCCATGTTTCCCTATTTTCTTTCTCAGTGAGTATGTTGTTTACATAGAAGAATATTATTAATTTTTGGTGTCGACTTTGTATCCTGCTATACTACTGGATTTGTTTGTTAATTCTTTCAGAATATCTTGGTAGAGGATTTTTGGTCTTCCATTTAAGAGTATTAGATCATCTGCAAAAAATGATAACTCTTTTCTTTCCAATTCTTATTCATTTTACTTTTCTCTTTTCTAATTTCTCTTGCTAATGTTTTTAAAACTATATTGAATAGGAGTTGTGCTAGGGAGGATCCTTGTCTTGTATGTGATTTTAACTGAAAGCTTTCAACTTTTGTGCATTTGGAATGATGTTAGTGATTGGTTGGTCACAGATTGAGGTAAAAGCCATCTATTCACATTTCTTTAGGATTTTCTCATTAATGATTACAGGACTTTGTTAAAAGTTTTGTTTTTCTGTATCTATTAAGATGACCACGTGGTTTTTTTGGTTCTATTGATATGTTTACAGATTTTCATGTGTCGAACCATCCCTGTATCACTGGGATTAATCCTTCCTAGTTGTAATGTATAATCTTCCTGATGATTTGCTGTATTCTATTTGATACTATTTTTTGTACATTTTTGCATCTCAGTTCATTAGGGAGATTATCCTGTAGTTCTCTTTTTTGGTCTGGTTTTTATCTGATTTCTGTCAGTGTAACACTTGGCTCCAGAAATGTGTTAGGAAGAATTGGTTCCTTTTCATTTTCATTGAAAAATTTGAGTTATATAGACATTAAGTTTTTTCTAGATTTCTTGTATAACTCAGCTTTGAATCCATCTGGACCTTACCTTTGTTGGTAAGTTTTTAACTACATTTTTAATTTTATTACCTGATATTGGGTTATTCAGAATATTTTATATACTCTTAATTTAGGTGTGCTAATTCATATGTATCTGAATAAATATGAAATGTGGGGATCTCTCGATTTATTCTGTATTTTCCATCCTAGGAAAGTAAAAATTTTAGCTAGGTATTGATGATCTTCTGAATTTCTATTGACTTTTAAGTAATTTCATCTTTTTCATTCCTTATTGCATGAATTTGAATTTTTTCATTTCTTTACTTGACGAAGTTGGCTAAGTGTTTATCAACTTTATTTAGTTGTTCAAAAACCAACTCTTCGATGCATTATTTCTTTGTATTAATTTCTTTGTACTAATTTCTGGTCAGATCTTCGCAATTTCCCCCATTCTTTGGATTTTGTTCTTGAGGTGCAGCATTATGGTATTTCTTTATTCTACTTCTGTTTTTTTTTTCTTTTTTTCTTCCAGAACTGGGGATTGCACTCAGGCCCTTGCACTTGCCAGGCAAGTGCTTATTCTACTGAGCTATCTCCCCAGCCCCTCCTTCTGTTTTCTTAATGAGTGAGTTCACTGCCATAAATTCCCCCGAGAACTGTTTTCCTTGCATTCCACAAACTCCAGTAAGTTGTGTTTGAATTGTCATTCGATTGTAGATATTGTTTTATTTCTTCTCTAGTTTCATCTTTAACCCATTGTTCCAGTGGATCTTATTTAATTTCAATGTGTTTATGAAACTTTTGCAATTTCTTTTGTCATTAATTTTCGTTTTCATTGCATTATGGTCAGATAATATGTATGGAATATGCATTTATTTAAGCATATTCCATGGACTACTGTGTGGTCTATTTTAGAGACAATTCCATGTGCAGCTGAAAAGAATGTATTCAGATGTTGGGTGGGACCTCTGTAAACATCTACTAAGTCCATTTGTTCAAAGCTTTGTTTCATTTCTGCTGCATCTCTGCTAATGTTTTGCCTAGTTGACCTAGCTCTTTGAGACAATGGGGTATTAAGATCCTCCATTCAGAGTGTATTATTGGTTATTTGACTTTTCATATCCTTTAAAACTTATCTAATATAGTTGGCTGAGCCCATATTTAGTGCATGCATATTTATCGTTGTTATCTCTTCCTCTTCAAGTTTTCAAGAGGAACTTGATAACTAATTTGTTTGTATTGTTTGTTTATTATTGGTTTGAAGTTCACATTATCTGTGAGGAGAACCTCTGTTCTTTTCTGAGTTCCTGGCATATTGGGTATTGTTTTTGACCCTTTGACTTTCAGTAAATGAATTTCTATTTGATTTAAATGTGTTTCTCATATACAGCATATTGTTGAATTTTGTTTATTGATCTACTCTGTCAGAATTTATATTTTGATTGGTGAATTGATGCCACTTATATTGGTGGTTATATTTGATAGGTATTGGTTTGTCTTTGCCTTGTGATTTTCATGCTGTTTGTTCACTACTTTGTTCCTGTGTTTAATTACTTGCCCTGCTTGGTGTCCCTTCCTTCCTTCCTTCCTTCCTTCCTTCCTTCCTTCCTTCCTTCCTTCCTTCCTTCCTCCCTCCCTCCCTCCCTCCCTCCCTCATTCCCTCCCTCCTTCTCTCTCTCTCTCTCTCTCTCTCTCTCTCTCTCTCCCTCTCTTTCTTTTTTTCCTTTTTTCTGTTGTTCTTGGAATTGTCATTTTTGTGTATTTCTAGAGTAATTGTCAGTATTCTTTGCAGGGTTTGTTTGGTGGTCATGAATTTCCTTAGATTTTCTTTGTCATGGAAGTATTTTACGTCTACATTAATTTTGAGAGATAGTTTTGTAGTATACATCAGTATGTTTGCAAAGCTGTTTTTTAAGACTTGTAATAATGTACTGTAATCTCTTCTTCAGTTGATGATTTGTATTGAGAAATCTGCTATGATTCTGAAGGGATTTCCTTTATATGTAATCTGTCTATTTTCTCTGACAGCTTTTCATCCTTTATTTTCGTACTGAATTTCTAAAATCTTTATTATTAGGTGCCTGGGTATAGATTTATTCGGATTCGATGCTAATTGGTTTTCTATTGCCTCACTTATCTGTATGTCAGACTCTTTGTTCATGCTTGGAAAGTTTTCCATCCTAGGAAATAGTTTTCTGCTATTCCTTCTGCAAAGTCTTTCCTTCCTATCTTTCTTTCTTTCTTTCTTTCTTTCTTTCTTTCTTTCTTTCTTTCTTTCTTTCTTTCTTTCTTTCTTTCTTTCTTTCTTTCTTTCTCTGGCACATAGTCTCTATTTACAGCTCAGACTTGTACTGACCCTCCTGGCTCAGCCTCCCCAGCACTGGGATTACAGGTGTGCACCACCATATCTGGTTCAGTGGCTGACTCTGAGCAGGGCCAGCATAGCTTGTGGTATTGGGGATCAAACCCAGGTCCTTGTTCTTGCCAGGAAGGCATTTAGACCACCAAGCTATCTCCCTAGCCCTGCTGCAAGGTCTTTTCATGCTATTTGTGTTGCCTCCTCGTTTTTCTTTGACACCAGGCAGTCTTATGTTGTTCATCTTGGCATCATCTTGCAGCTATTGAGTTATTATTTCTTTGTTACTTTAAAGAGATTTTTGCTTTTATAGCCCTGAACTTCAGTGATGTCCTCAAGGTCTGAAGGCCTATCTTAAGCTTTATTAAAATATTTTTTCCCACTTTCATTAGACTTTTTAATTTCTTGGTTATCTCTTTGAATCTGTATCTTATTTGTTTTCTATACCATTCATTCAAGGTTTCCATAAATTCCTTATCCTCCTTTATTTTTTATCTATGTATTCTTTTGCTCTGCTCAGTAATTTTTCTTTACATCAGTTGCTGTCATTTCTGGGAATTTTAGGTGAGTGACTTCCAATTTCTTCTATGTTGATGTCCCTTACACTTGTTCTAGCTGGATTTGGGGCCTGAAATTACATTTTTTCTCCTTAATATTATATTTTTCTATTTTACAAAGAACATATCTTTTGATTTCTTTAATAATCGTTGTGAAATTTTGATAAGAAGTTGCTATATTACTACTATCATAGTCATAGTAGTAGGAAAAGTCTGTTCATCAGGTTATCTCTGTGTGTCAGAATTCTTGGACTGTGTTTATCCTGAGCTTCTGCCTTCCCAGTTAGTTGAAAGTTGGATGTTCATTTCCATTTAGGGTTGCCCTTAGTATTTACATTTAGGGTGAGGTTATTACCCCAGAGCTTCCCAGTATTTTTAACCAAGGGAAAAAAAGTGGTTAAAAAAAGATTACATCCTAGCTATAGTAGTACAATTAACAATAATGATAGTACCAAGTAAAATTTAGGCGTTGATAAACTTTGATAGCTATTGGCTTTGTCCTTTAAACCACAATGGGCAAAGTCTATCATGATATAATAGAATAAATAATAAATTCAGAATTTTTAAGCAAAATTGTTTCCCTCAGAGTGGAATTCTCCATGTTCTTCTGGAACGGCCAGATACCAGGTTCCAGGTGCTTCACTCCATGTAGAGGAATGGGCCAGGCACCTGGATTCTTCCAGCTAAACTAATTCCCCAGGTTCTTGAGCACTTCCATGTCCAGCTGCAACAGTTCTTAGGCAATTATTTTTTTTCCTAAGAGTGTCATAAAGTGAAGACATTCATCAAAGAGAGCTTCCATGCTTGCTACAGAAAGTCACAAGAACGACTGGATAAATGTATTTAAGATAGGGGAAGTATTTTAAGGGAAATTTATGTTAACATGTATTTTAGTTTACTAAAGTTTTAAAATGTATACTTTCACTATATGATTTGATCATGTCTTTTGTAGAACTTTGGAGTTTAATCTACCAAAGAAGGAGGAAGGTATGTGGAGTCTGGTGTGAAGCAGATTGGTCACTATACTGACTATAACTCTCGTAAAGGGAAATTAAATGATTTCCTCTACTAAAAGAAAAAAAATTGAAAGCTTTTTTTGGTCATAGCTGTGCTATTTAATTTAAATTTCAGAGGTTTTTCTCCCTAAACTAGCTAGTTTGCAGTGAAGATTCTGGGTGATATTGGGGTTAGGGAGTCAAGTTTCTGTGGAAATAGCATGTGGTTGCCATTGTGGCACAAGGTCTTAAGGAGCAGAGGTCTGGCAATGTCTTGGCAGCGATTTATTCTTACTGGCTGCACTCTTACTCTTTCTTTACTGTCTCCTCTGCTCTAATCTTCAGCACATTTATTGCTTGAGAGGCCAAGTGCTCCAAGGCAATCTGCAGGATGCTGCTCTTTCTATGCGCTTTTTTTTCCAAGAGATTTTATAGTTCTTTTATCATTCCCAGCTAGACTTCACTTCTGTTCTGCAGTTTTCTGATCCTCCCTAGAAATTCCTTCTTTTGACACGCTGGCAGAATCTTTAGCTCTCTTATTCTTGAGCTCTCCCTTGTGAGATATCTGTGTGTTTAAATTACCGTTGTGCTCATTTCTAGTGAAAGAACTTAAAATGGGTATGTGAATAGTCCAACAACTAACTTATTTCCTTATATTATTCCCCAATTCAATGTTTAAAATTTTTCCCTTTGAGTTTAAATAATTCTCAATTAACTTCAGCTTATTTTGCTTCTCATTTTTATAGCAGCTTAAATTAAAATAACACACAATAGGAAATTCTAAAATAAATTTAAGAGCAAGGAGACTAATTTCATGGTTATATGTCATAGTTTAGTCCAATCTATAATTATTTGTCAGAAGTTATTTCTTATCTTAAATAGGGATATCACATTTGGTATATTTCCTTATGCAATTTGCAAATTATCAGTTTGGCAATAAATAATGAATTTGTTATTTATTTCATTTTATTTTTTTATATATTTTTTAGAATTTTATTTATTTATTTATTTATTTACGTTTTTCTTGTTTCAGAACCCTTGTTTGTTTATTCACTCATTTTTATGGCTGGCTCAGTCCGCTGTGTGGGCAGGGCTGGCACAGCATGTGGTGCTGGGGATCGAACCGAGGTCCCTGAAGCCGCCCAAGCTTTCCCAAGCAGGTGCTTTAGACCACTGAGCCATCCTGCCAGGCCCATTTATTTCATTTTAATGAGAAAACTGGCAATGAAAAAATTTCAAAACTGGTTAAGAAAGACTTCTCCAAATAAATACTGAATTTCTTGTGATGATTATTTTTATGTAAACCTGGCTGAGCCAAGGCATGCAGACATCTGATCAAACATTATTTTGAATGCCTGTTAAAATATTTTTCTAATATCATATTTAAACTCCTGGACTTTAGATAAATCAGATTATTCTCTTATAATGAAAGTGAACCTCAGCCAATCAATTTAAGGTCTTTATAAAAAGTACTGACCTGACCCTGAGTAAGAAAAAAAAATTTCCAGCTTTTCTCGATTCTCTACCTTGCTGGTGTATCCATTTGATTTAGGAATTGCTGAGAGAGATTATCATCACATATATATCATAGTGATTCTATTTATGCTGATCTCTACTACCCCTGGGCACTTTAACTTTATTACGGTCTCGTTTCATCTGTAAGACATACATTCTAAGATCTTCAGTGGATGTCTAAAATCATACCTAGCACCCTCCACTGCTGTCACATAGTGCTGAATGAATCAGTCCTTCCTTACTTTATGCCATGTTTTGCACCATTACTCTTTTTTTTTTTTTTTTTTTTTTTTTTTTTTTTTTTTTTTTTTTTTTTTTTTTTTTTTTTTTTTGGTCTTTTTGAGACAGGGTCTCACTATGCAGTTCAGGCTGGCCTTGAGCTCACTTTTGTAGCCCAGGCTGGTCTCGAACTCGCATCGATCCTCCTGCCTCAGCCTCCCGAGTGCTGGGATTACAGGCGTGCGCCACCACGCCTGGCTTGCACCATTACTCTTATACTTTGGTATCATTATTAATTAAAATAAGTTCAACTGAGCACAAAAGGCTGTGATACTCTGACAGCTGGTCTGATAAGTGAGGCAAATACGAGGTGAGTAATGGGTAAGTAGTACAGAGAGTGTAGATATTCTGATTAAAAGGATGACCTCTATCTGAGGTGAAATGGAGAGGGATATCCTGAAATTTTGCCTTGTTCCTGAGAACAGTACACAATGTAAAACATATATTATTTATTTCTAAAATTTTCCATTTAATGCATTTTTTGGACCAATGTGTAATTTTAAGTAACTGAAACCATGGAAAGTAAACTTGTAGAGGAGGTTTACTTCTTCTACTCTGTTAAAATTTTATCTCTAAAAGTATAAAAGTCTCTCAAGTGTAATGGCTTGGTTATCAATGGCATTATTCAGTAAACTATAAATGTTGGGTGTGATTTATTTTGCATGATTGGTATTGTCTGCATGTGTCCCAAAAGAACATATCATATATTGGAAACGTAATCCCTAGTGGAACAGTATTGGGAGGGGCTTAGGTCATGAAGTCTCCATTTTCTTGAATGAGCCACTCTGAAAGGACTTGACAAAGAGGGTTTGCTGCTTGCTGCTGTTCACCCTCTTGCAAGTGGAGCACAGTCTTCTACAGATGCCAACGACTTAATCTTGAACTTTATGACCCACACACTAATCTCTGTTCTTTATAAATTACCCACCCTTTTATCCTACCCAGAATTTTTCTTACAGCACTATAAACCAACCAAGATTATGACCTGCTGATAATCATGCACACATCAAAGGAAAATGCTAACAAAAGGCAGCTATCACCGTCTTTACTCATCACTGTTTACTGTACTTTATGCTTTATCATTTTTCAGCTCTTTCAGTCACTAATGAACTATGGATGATTTGTGTTACTTCTCAAAAGGGATTTAAGATATTTTTTCAAAAACATTTTTATCAAGGGGTCTCACTCTTTTGCCCAGTCTGGAGTACGGTGGCTATCTTCAGATGTGATCCCACTACTGGTCAGCATGGGAATTTTGACCTGCTCTGTTTCTGACCTGGGCAGGCTCACCCCTCCTTAGGCAACCTAGAGGTCCCCTGCTCCCAAGAGGTCACCATATTGATGCTGAGCTTAGTACGGACACCATATTGGGATAGCACACTGCAGCCCACCATTCCTTGACTCAAGCGATCCTCCCACCTCAGCCTTCTGAGTAGCTGGGACTACAGGCACATGCCACCCTGCCCAGTTCAAATTTAACTAATGTATAAGTTTTATAAAAGTCTTTGAAATAAAAATATCCAGTATAATCATGTTTTTTTTTGTTTGTTTTTGTTTTTTTTTAAAAATTAGAATAGTATCATACATGGGCAAGACAAGAATAAATTTCTACTTTGCTCACTGATATGTTTTAACTCTTACATTATTGCTTGGCATATATTAACTACAACCATCATTCATTAGGGAATGAATTTAAAGTGCTTATAATATTTAAAGATCTATAAAAATCAGTGAATTTCAATGTTAAAGCCAGAAGAAATCCAATAAAATAAGATATTCAATAATATTAACTTTATTTACTTGTAAAAACTTGATATCTTGTATGATGCCATTTTTTTTTTTTTGTCTTTTTGAGACAGGTTCTCACCATGCAGTTCAGGCTGGCCTTGAGCTTACTTTTTTAGCCCAGGCTGGTCTCGAACTCACATTGATCCTCCAGCCTCAGCCTCCCAAGTGCTGGGATTACAGGTGTGTGCCACCACACCTGGTGATGCCATTTTAATAAAATTAAATTTCTACTTTCAAAGAAGGGCTACGAGGATAGCCAACATTTTGGTCCTAGCCCTTCAAGGTCAGTGAGGACCCAGGACATAAGAGAATCTGTGTTGTAACATCCTATAACTCAGTGGGGTCCCAAATTTTCTGGTCAAGGAGATTAGAGGACCTCAGAGGAAAGGGATAAATGAAGTATTGTATGTCTAAGGAGAGTCACCTAGAGAAAAAACATTTTCTCACAGAAAGCAAACTGGTCAAGCAATGGCCGTGACTCGTCCCGATGGCTGACACTGACAACAGTTCTACAAAGCACTGTACATGGTTCCAAAGTTAATCTTGTACCTTGTAAGACACAAAAAATTAATGTTTTGTTATACAGGTCTTGCTTTGACTTGTCCTTGATCACCCAGCAGAAAAGCTTAATTATGAGACATAAAACACAGAGCTAGATTAGTATGATGAGCTGTAAGAGGCTTAAATCAACAGTCTCCAACATTGCCAGCTTCACTGGTAACCCAATGCAATTATGGAACATTGGACCATGTATACAACTACTTCCTCTCAGTTCAAAGAGAAGAAAATTTTTCTTTCCTTACCAATATTGATTAGAAAATTTATCATGTCTACACCCTGTGCTCTGTATAACTACTATCAGGACAACAACATGCAATGTGTCAATTATTGCAAATATACTACTAATGTGTTTTGAAATTATCATGTTGTTATTTCTTATTAAAAGTAATAAAAAAAACATCTTCGACTGGCTGGAAAGAAGTTCCGAGAAGTACACACATGAGGACTCTTTGTCTAAGAACTTTTTAGGGACTTAGAGGGGACTTCAGGCCATTTTGTAAGCAACATAATCTCTACCCCAAAAGTTAATGCTTAATTGCTTCATGAATTTCACTTCCCTATATGTGGTAATCTGAACAGCTATTTTAAAACAACAATATGCAATGTAACAACCATTTTTAATTTCCTAACATTTCTTTTTGAAATTTTGTATCATTTTTATTGTTTTTCAATTCTCCTTAAAATAAAAAGAAAAAATGGGAAAAAATTTCTACTTTCAGCCCAAATATGAGAAAATATGTGGCTATTGTTATGGTTCAAAACGTTTGGTTTTAGAATTTCTATTAAAATAGGATGATGACCGAATTCTTCACCATTCTTTTCCTCTTGGATTATTACAGCAAAATTTACATTTAATTGGTATACCTTGGCCTTTGGATTATACCAGTCCATTTTTTTATGTATGTATGCCCAGATGTACCAGTAAATTTAATTACTAAATTGATTAAACATAACATTTGCTATTGTAAGGTATGGTGATATAAAGCATACACAGCTCACATGTTATCTTTTGTAAGTTTCATATACCTAGCTGGTTCTTATAGAATGCTTTTGCTCATTTTAGGCAGTTCTAGTGTCTTATATATAGTCAACTGGGGTTACAAGTGATAAATGTACATATGTGGTGAACATTGAATGATATTTTGGTTTATAGTGCCATAACATGAAATTGAAATAATAATCTATGCTGGAGCTTCAAGTTTTCATGGCTGAACGAGTTACTAGTTTTTGATTACTGGAAGATTTTCTTAAAATTTTCATAATGTTAATTTTTGAAGAAAAACACTTTGAAATTTAATCACTGTTATTAACATTTTCTACTATACTTATGTCTAGACAATGAAGAATATAATAAATAAAATCCTGGTCTGTGGTTTTTGCTGATTACAAGTTATCAATAGGATGTCTTCCAATACAAAAAGGGAGAGAGAACTGCAGCACACACTGCATGGTATTTTCCACCATATAGCTTATAACAAATGTAAATAATTTTGGGAGACAAGATAATAGTGGAGTAATTAGGAAGCTTTTAAGTTTTGAGTATTTCTTTTTTATTTTGCTATAGCTCATTTAATTGTGAGTTTATGGAATTTGATTTTTAATAATGTCTGTGTTTCAGATTGAGCTCTTGCATACTATTATATATAGCTCTGTCACTAGCTTGTAGTAATTAAACCATATTACACATGGTAGAGATCACAAATAAAAACAAGGACAGTAAAATTGGGGATCAGTACTGGATAGTATGATGCTTGTCCAGGTGATCTGCAATGTGCTTACGTTAAATATTTTAGAATATTTTAGCCCTAAAAATTCTTATGAAGGCCTCTAGGGCCTCAAGGAGTACGCATATCAATCCCAGAGTGCTGGGGCTTCTAATGGGGCTAACAATTTCTCCTCAGTGATCAGAAGGAAACATCCACAGGCACGTGATACAGAAAGATATCCTGTTTCATGCTTATGATACAGCATCATCTGGGGAACCCATAAAAACTGAAGAATCTTTTACATTTTGAAGCAGTCAGAAATCCTGCTTAACATCCTAGTGAGTAAGGAAACTTAGACAGCACAAAGGCTCCAGAATCTAGGTGAGATTAGGAAATTACTTCCTCTGTAAATCATTATTAGCTCCTTTTCAGATCTTTGGGCTGAGTTTTGCCTATGAATTGTCTGAACTAAGTGTCTATGTCTGTAACTGAAGCAAATGGTGGAAAATCTTTTTTTTTTTTTTTTTTTTTTTTTTTAAAGCAAAAGAAGAAAATGATGGTAAGAGGTAAACTGCTTGCAACTTTAACAGCTTTTAAGCAAGAGTTCATTGTTTTGCCTAGATATTCATTATTCACTACTGGAGCACTAAGTTCAGAATATCTTGGTGTGTGAGATATTGTAGTCTAGTGAAAAACTTCTTTTAGATCAAAGAAGATATCTTAGAAGGTTGCCTGTGATAAAGAAAGGATCATAAATACGTTTATGTTTAAGTAGCTTTATATTGGAAAACTTGGATACCTGAATATTTGGCTCGAAGTAGGAATTTTTATTGAGAATCTTTAAATAACTTGTCACATTTTGAGAAATTAAAATTTTTAATTATCCTTAGGTTGGTGATTTCTATATCAGTACCTGAGATACTGCAGAATCTGATCAGAGTCCTTTTGACCATCTTCAGAAGTGTTACTAAATTTTCAAAATTGTACTTTATATTATTTGATTTCCAAATGTATTAGTATGCCAAATTGAGAAGGATTATATAAAAAAAGTTAGACTCACTAAATCACATCAAGGTAAAGCAGTGTTCTAGGAGGACTGGGGCCTACTTTTTCTGCCCTGAACAGTTTTGCTCAGACATCTCTCATGGCTCATTTGCTCACCCTCTTTAGGCCTTTGCTCAGAAGTTACCTTCTAACTAAGATATCTTGGTGTAAAGAGGTGAACAACTCATACTTTCTTTTAATCAAGATTTCATCTTATCTATCATCCACCATCTAATGTCCTTCCCCACTATTATCTCACAGTCTATGAACATGAAAATGCCTTTTTTGTCAGAGATTTTATTTACAGAACGAATATGTGTTTGCATGTAGGTTTTTTAAAAAATGGAATAATGTGACTTGGAGCTATGTCTATGTTTGCACATGCAGAGCCTACATCATTCTTCTTACTTTTTATTATCAGTGTTCCAAAAAAAGATATATTTTAATTTTCTATTTTCTTTTTATTGATAACCTTCAGTTCTTTTCCTGTTTTTTAAAAAATGTTGTGATTAAAAAAAAAATCTTTACAAACTTCGACAAGCAAGTGTTTTATTTTCAAGAATGCAATTTGTAGCTGTGGGTATTGTTTCCATGATCTAGTCTTCATGAAAATACCACTTCCAAATATTCATTTACTATTATCTATTACAGATTTCTGGGTTGCCTAGGTGTAGTTGCTATTTATGGGAAAAGGAGGTTTTCTTCTGGAGACTCCAGTGGGCTGATACTCAGGAAGGTGTCTGCATTTCTGTGGTAAAGCCTTTCATTTCCAGCTTGACTGGGACTTCTTGGAGCTGGTTAGACACCTTTGTCTTCCTGGGCTCTTTTCATGTACTCAGGATGAGGTTCCTTATGGCATGGCAACCTAAGGGTGGTCAAGCTTCTTACATATAACAGGTAGTTTTCCCAAGAGAGTGTGCCAAGGAACCCAAATCAAGGCAGGCTTCATTGTCCCGGTCCTGGAAGTCCCTCAGAACCCCATAGCTGTACTGTACTGACTAAGTAGAGAGACACTGTAGTGGACTGCTGAAAGATGTGAACAAAGGGAGATGTGGCTTATTAGAAGCCATGTGAGGAGATGACCTTATATGGTTTCGTCATATTTTAGAAAGTTAAGTCTGAAGCCTTTAAAACTATATATTTTTTTTCTAATTGTTCTAAGAAAAGTGATTTTAGCACAGTGACAGAAATAAGGAAGTGGAGGAAAACATTTATTTTCATTTAACTTAAACATAAACCCTAATGATTGTTGCATCTGGAGGAAATCACTGCTGCTCCACTGTCCACGCAGCACACTGGGATAATAACTCAGTTCCAATGAGAAATTAGAGGGACAAGGTTTCATGAAAGAAAGATATTTTATTTGTAAAGAGAATAAAGATGGATAAAAGAAGATATAGATAGATACTCTAATTAGAAAGAATCAGGGCAGGCGGTTCTGGAAAAATGGAGAACACATGGGCTTTTGTTTTTATCTGGTTTTATAGGTACAGGTGGTGGTGGAAAGTGGTTTTTTTTTTTCTCCTTCACTCAGAAATTGCCATAAGCAGATATGGGTTTTTGGGTGCCCCTGCCAAATGCTATTTCTTCTGGTGGCCTCTGTGCAGCTTCTTTCTTTCTGTCTGTCTACTTGTCCTTGAGGTATTGTTTAAGGTCTTTGAGTGGGCAGTTAGTTGGGAAGGAGGTGCCTTATTTTTGGTTATCTTGAAGTTAGTAAGTGGGTATGTGCCTAGCTATTATATTCCATAATGACTCTAGAGTGAATATTACAGTGACTCTGGAGTGAATACACATGTACACAAGTGTATGTGCTAATGTTTAGGTGTGAGTACATGTCTTACAGTTAGCCTGTATTCCCTTTTCTTCTATATTTTATTGAAGATAGGGTGAACTCATCCATTGTGTACCTGGCTTCCTCTGTGTCCTGCTGATCTGATTTTTTTTTTTTTCTTTTTTGCCCCTTGGTGCAAGTTCCATTGGTATAGGGGTGATATCAGAACCTCAAAAACTGATATAAGAGAAATATTATAACTGCCAATCTGTTAGATATCTGATGTGCCAAACTGGTGTTCTCTAAAAGTCAAAGAATGCAGGGGCTGGGGATTGGATCGCAAGGCCTGCTGTGCCGGGCTGCCCCTGGGGCACACTGAGACAGCTCTTGAGAGGCTGTAAACAGGTGGATCACTAGGAGTCCAATCTAGTAGTGAACACTGAACACCCTGTAGACCCTTCCCTAAAATACAAAATAATAAAACAAAAATAAAAATCAAAGAATGAATTCTAGAACTGCAGAAGTTGAGAGTAGAAGATATTTATTTTTATTTTATTTTGTTTTTGGTCTTTTTTAGACAGTTTTGCTGTGCAGTTCAGGCTGGTCTTGAGCTCATTTTTGTATCCCAGGCTTGTCTCAAACTTGCACCAATCCTCCTGCCTCAGCCTCCCAAGTGCTGGGACTATAGGCATGCACCACCATGCCTGGCTGGAAGATATTTATTGAGAGTAGAGAAAGCTCTTATCAGAGGAGCCAGAGGGGTCCCAAATAGGTAGCTAAGGACCCACTTAATAGGGAAATTTATAGAGCAGAACCTATGTGGATACAACGTGGACTATAGCTATGATAAAACAATAAGGTTACAATTATAGCTGCGGAGGTAGTAGTGATCCAATGTGAAAACAAGTCACATAAGAAGGATCGAAAAAACAGAGACTTCTAGGGAATGATGGGCCCAGAGGTCACCCCCTAGGCTGACTGATATTTATTTATTTATTT
>PVJA010041334.1:0-17005 GCA_004027025.1 Myocastor coypus
ACAGAAGGCAGTTTTAAAAATATCTTCCCCAAAATACATTTCAATCTCCAGTTGTCATATATGTGCATTTTAATTTCAGTAACGTTACATGTCTTATTTTCAAAAAAAGATTTATGTATTCTCAGCTGTACATTTGAATGAAGATAAATATTATAAATACAAATAAGGATATTTAATTATCTGCCTTTAGTATTTGAAGGTGTCCTTTTAGAGTTTTTAACACATGAGTTTCAAAATATTATCTTTGGGAAGGAATATTATGGTATGCAAAGGCAATTTATTTCATATACATTTGTTGTGTAAATTCAGTGAATAACACATTGGCACGTGCTATCAACATATATGTGCATGTAATATAATGGTATATTATTATGTTGTCCAATGGTAGAGCTACTTTTATGTTACTTTTTTGTTTTTATCTGGATGAATTTAATGTTTGTCTGATATTAGTGGCAGAATAAGGGAACAATTAATATTATCATTAGTCTGAAGAATCAAACTGATGCTCATGGTACTGAAAAAGTCTATGATACTTACTAGTGCCTATGAAGGGAAATGTCACAAAATTTATGCATGACTTTTCACGTTAAAGTTTAAGTTGATATTTGCTTTTATCAGAGGATGGCTGTCGATTAGGTTTGGATGAAATTGGTTAAATAATGTTTAGGAATGGTGGATACAGGCAAAGTTTGTGAAGCAGATAATGGTAAGGATTGATCTACATAAATAGGCAAGATTATAAAGGAGGGAATAAAAAATGTAGATGTATGTGGTCAGAATTAATACTCTTTTGGGTAAAAACATTTAAAAGTTCCTAGAACAGATAGCGAACTGGGTTAGTAAAGTAATCTTAATCTATGACTGTAGCTAGCATTTGCTGTGTGAACCTGACTGAGAATTCTACTAGTTTCTAGCTTCAGAAAATCAAATATTGAGGAGAGGGCATACAGTAATTTATTATTTCTTTCGTCTTTGTTAAAATGTACAAAAACTGTTACCTAATATCACAAGAATTCTTACATTGTTTTTCAGTTTACTGAATTAGAGAAGGATGCTATGTGATACATGATGCTCCATAAATACTCAAGTAGTTCAGTTTAAGGAAGTGCTGGGACTATTTTCCTTATCTCAATTTTTCAGATGAGTTCCAAGAAATAATTTTTAAAACATGGTTTTTAATAATAGTGCTAAAAGATACAATCATTGTTTTTTATCCCTGTCATTTATCATGCTCAGTAAGGCAGAAAAGTTCTGGTTTGTTAAACATTAATTATAATCACAAATTTACTTCTTGCTGGTATTGATGAGGCTTCAGTAGGTGAATTATTCATGATAACTAATAATAGTTTCATTGTATGGTTTCTATTTATTATGCATGTACTATATGTCTCAGAATTTTGATCTTTTTAACATTGAAATTCCACATTTACCTTTTAAATGTGTTTAATTTTGTGTAATCCTTTATGTCTGAGAGTTCTACTGGATGACTTTATTCTGCATATTCCCTGTAATTTCTTCAGCAGCTAGTGCTATACCTTTCTGAACTTAAAAATCACTACAGTGATATAAATAGTAAATTTCCTGACTATTAAATATCTCCCCATATTCTATTACAATATAAGCTTGATGCCAATGTACTAAACTATCAGTGTAGCTAAGAACAAAGAGAAAGGGACTACTTCAATAAATATTCTGAAGAGCCAACAGGATAGCTCAGCAGACTAAGTGCTTACTTAGACAAGCAAGGGACCAGGCTTCAATCCCTGGTATCATAGGTTGTGCCAGCCCTCCCATCCCAGCTGACCTAAGTTGCTTATGGAGTTCTGTCATGGTGGTGCATGCCTGTAATCATGGCACTAGGGAGGTTGAAAACAGGAGGATCATTATGAGTCCAAGCTGTGTAGTGAGACCCTAAAAAATGTAAAAGAAAAAGAAGTATGTTGAAATTGCCAGAGACTAATAAATTAAAAACGTAAACATCAGCTAGTTAGCATACACTACATAGAAGTGTCAGCGGGTCTTAGGGATGATCCAGAGCAGTGGGAGAAGACTGAGGTGAGAAAGGACTTTGGTATCTGATCTTCAATTTTTTGAAGTAGATATTTCGGGGTGAGCATTGGTATTGAACATAGTTTCTGATAATATAGTTTAGGATTAGTAAATATAGTTTAGCAATAGTGTTGAACTTAGTAAAGTTATTTTGCTAACTGATATTTAGTTAGGTAAGAAAATTTTTATCTTTATTTTTTTTAAATTTTATTTATTTATTTATTTATTTATTTATTTATTTTTTGTCTTTTTGAGACAGGGTCTCGCTGTGCAGTTGAGGCTAGTCCTGCGCTCACTTTTGTAGCCCAGGCTGGTCTCGAACTCGCACCAATCCTCCTGCCTCAGCCTCCCAAGTGCTGGGATTACAGGCGTGAGCCACCACGCCCAGCTGAAAATTTTTATCTTTAATAAGCTGGCAACTAGTAATTTTCCTGAAGTAGCGAAGTATTGCAGTTTGCTGTTTTATCAGCTTATCTTTCCTAGGAAAGGTTTAACTTACATTGTCACAAATGGCGTCAGTTCTTAAATCCTGCTACATCAGAAAGTAACAAGTATTTGCTAAGTGTGCAGACTATGTTTTGCTTAGTCTGAAAAATTTACTTCTATCCTCATTCTTGGCTGAAGTTCTAGAGTAGTATTAGTTCCAGTAGCTGATAGATATTGGGATAATGTAACCTGCCTTTTCCTCAAAGAATGAAACTGTTATTATGATAATCATCATCACCTTTTTTATTGACATGCCTATTGTTTTGATGCTCTTATGTTTGGTGAGATCATTTGACTATTAGAACCTTAATTTCATACTGACCTTGTACTTGTATGTACAAATAAAATGTAGCAAACTTTTAAAATGCTTATCGTAAAACACTCACCAATCCTTGTTTTATTTTCTCTTCTCATGTTTTCATCTCTGACTCCAAAATATCATCCTTAATAGCCTAGGTTCTAAATCCCTTTTCACAAATCTATTTAGTATATATTCCCCTAGTGGCTGGCATTCTCCCCAAACAAAAGCTCTATCATATCCTTAGTGCAGATTCACATGGTACTTGAATTGTTATTTCTCACTGTTTAGTGAAGTGTGGTTTTTTTCTAGTTCCTCATCTTTCTCTTATTTGTGTGTGTGTGTGTGTGTGTGTGTGTGTGTGTGTGTGTGTGTGTGTGTGTGTGCAAAGAAGGGCCTGGTAGTCTTTTTCTTCCATATAGGATTTTTCATTCACATTTAGCAGAAAATCTAAACTAGACTCTTCCTATCCTATATTCCTTAGGTATTTTAAAACTAATCTTTTCCTTGCTAGAATCCTACAGCCCGTAAGTTCGACAAAATAAAATTAAAATAAAATTGACTTTGCTATTATTTTACATCTCATAAGCATGCCTCTGTAATCAGTTTTTTCGAGAACAGAAAATAATTTTTTCTTTACATCCCCAGAACATGTATATAATATAAATATCATATTTTTCATCAATAGTTTTTAAGTATGTTAGTGACTGATCAAGTGTGTTTTGATTAAAAAACATGATAAGCTGCTTATTTATTATGTAACAGCATTAGGCATGTCCGAGGGAGGACTGTGAACAGAGGGTCCCAATCATTGCTAGAGCTGTCCCTGTTTCTCAGTAAAGGAAGCAGTTACCTCCAGCACAACAATACTCACCTCTACATGAGTATTCGTGTAACATGTCACATCCATGAAGCATTCAGTTATTTCTTGAGTAAAAAAAAAGTCAATAATTCAGGAACAAAAATTTACTATGAAATTAGAAATTCTGTTCTCATGGTCTTTAGACTTGTCCTAAATTTTTTATATCCATACAAAAATTTAAAGTGTTTAAAGATCATACATAAAACTGAAAAATTACAATACTGACTGAACAACTAAAGTTCTAAAACCAAATATAACTACAAATTATGGAATGTTGGGATATCAGAAAGTATAGAAGGATAAAATGTGCTTGCTCTTTATGGTAAGGAAATTAATAAAATGCTGAAATATATATTAAATTGAAAATGAGACATGCTTTTGGGGGCGGGACTGGGGTTTGAACTCATGACCTTGCACTTGCCAGGCAGGCACTTGTGCCACGGAACTATCTTCCTGGCTGAGACACCTTATAAAATTAAAATTTACTGTACAAATCCCTACCCTGTGATGTAAGTTGTGGGCTGCTTTTGTGGAGCTCTAACATTGTGTATCCTAAGTAATTACAAATGATCAGTAAACGCCATGAGTATTGCCCTAAATTTTGCTCTAAAAGACTGTGGTTTAGGAAAGGAGAAAGCTGAAGAGCATAGATTAGAAATACTCAAGAATTGCTAATGTTGATCATTATTTGCTATTTTTGATACAAAGTTACTGGTATTTTCAGTAAGTGCAATACTGATCAGAAACTTAATTTTCACTTTTCATTCTCTCTGAGTTACTCCTGGAACTTGTCTTTCATTGGGTTGGAAGACAAACCCTCTGAGCAATTCCTTCTGGGTCACTGGGGGCTCCATCTTAGTCACTTTATGAAGTGTAACTTTGTATATTAACTTTAATGTTACAAAGTTTAAGTTCCGGTTTAAGTTCAATTACATTCTGTATGATAGCAAATGTATTCTTTCTTTGTTATCTCAACCAATTTCATGGCTGCTAATAATATCTTTTGCAGTTTTGAACCCAAATTTTTATCTATAGTTGCATTATCTTCCGTGTACTACAGTTATATACTTTCATGGGCATTTCAAAGTTAATATATCCAAATGTAATTAATAGGTCCTACTTCCAAATCACATTTCACATTATGTCAAATGCAGTTCTGTGGTTCAGGATAGTCAAAACTGTGATGCAAAGTTTGATTCTTCCTTCTCTCAAATTTCTTATCCTATTTATTGAAAATATGTCCAAATCAATATATCTATTTTCTAAATCTTATCTTATACATAATATCTCAAATCTTGACATTTCTTAATGCCATTTCACTTGCTTTTAGCTGCATTATTGTTTTCTACTGATTCAGTGAATTGTTACACTTGTAGGGAAAGTTTGCAACAAAGAGACCCTCACAGCCCCAGCACAGTGATCTCTCTCCACTGCAGCCCCTGATTTATCTGCAGTGGACTCTGTGTTATTTCTCACAATGGTCAGTGTGTTTCCAAATAGGGCCTTTGTGAGCATATCCTATCTGCTCAGTAAAAAGCCATACATTTTTTCAGGATAATTTCATTCTTTTCACTAGGCCTACTCTTCAGAATAATATGGATTAGCAATAGATAGGAAAACGTATAACATTTCATTGGCTTTGAAAAAATTCTCTGTAAAGAAATTAGCAAAATATAAAATATAGAGCATTAGTTGATACTTATCAATATTTTAAAGACATTTTCATTTGTGCACAAACAAGATTCTACCTGATACTGCTTTTTAAATATGAAAATGATTTTAAAATGTAGGTCTTTTGGTATAAAATGTTTCATGATTTTGTGTATCTCAAAGGTTTTCATTTTGCTCTTCTTTTTCACAGCTATGTTTGTTGGAGATTTAAGTCTTATTTGGTAGATTTTCCTTTTGAGGGTAATTTGTAGAAGCCTCTTTATCTTTTGGTCTTCGGTGTGTCTGTTGAACAATTTACTGTCATTCTTTTTACCAGGCACATAATAAATAGCAAGTTGTTTTTCTTTAGCTTCTTAAATATCTTTGCGTTATTTTATTTGCTTGTTTTTGTCTTATTTTTGATTTTTTGCTATTGTATAGTTAATCCATTATATGTTTATATTGTTTTTACTAGGGTCCCCCAAACATCCATTCACGTTCAATATCTTATAGTGTAGTATCTGTATATGAGTAATCCACATGCTCACATATATTTAAATCATTCTGATAATAATTAGTTACTTTGAAATGTTAAATAATTATTATGCTGTATTGTTCTGTGAACATATATTAGAAAAAATTGAGAAATATTTTGTCACATAATTTTTTGATACTATTAATTTAGATGCCATTAATCTCTTATTGAATGAATGTGGATATCAAACCCATAGTTATGAAGTACTACATGGAAATTAAAGGTATTGCTACAGTTTAAATCAGTGCTTTTATAGTACTCCCAGATTAATGTTTTACTTAAAATTTGAACAATTAAATAAAGACATTTTTACCTATATACACAAAGTATTTACATATAAATTTAGAAGCATATATAGTACATAAATAATCATATATCCATGTTTAATTTACTTCCTGAAAAGCTAAAAGTCATCCGTAGAGTTCTATATGAAAAGTTTCTGGAGTACAAGCTGAGGAGATAGCTAAGTAGAATAAGCACTTGTTTGGCAAATGCAAGTACCTGAGTTCAATTCTCAGTTCCACAGAAAGTAAAAAAAAAAAAAAAAAAAAAAAAAACTTTCCAGAATAGAAGATTGAGAAAAATAAAATAATGTATTCGAAATTAAACTATCTGTGCATCTGTTTATCAAGACCAAGATAACAACTATGGCATTTAATGTAAAACGAATATTGAATATTGACCATTATCAGTGTTTAACATTTTCATATTTCATGTATGTTCTTTGTAAAATTATTCACACATGATTAAAGAAAAATGATAAATTAACAACATGAATATAAATCAACAAGATATTGCATATAACCTTAACAACATGGTAAATTTATTTTCATTTATTTAGGAGAAAATATATGTGATCAACTTACAAAGGAATCAGTGCCAAGAAATATTTCTATCTAAAGCTGTCTTCCACCTCTTTTGTGTTTTGCAAACTTAGGAGGAAATTCATTACTCTTTGCTCAGATGTTCATACAATCCCTACAATCCTTTAAATTCAAGTTTATAGCTTTCTGAGAGATGTTTTCCTTCTTGGGTATTAACTTGTTTATTTTGTATTGAAAAATCAGTAGACTGGAATTCAAGCAGATTATGTTAGTAAGAATATGAGCCACTTTGAAACCTGGGGAAAGTCTTTCAAATTTGTAACTTTGTTTCTTTATCAGAAAATAATTTATTATACTGTATTTGGAAATTTTAAGCTCCCCTCTTCTAGTTAGTCATAAAGTACAGAATAGTTTACTGCAAAATATAGTCATTACATTGCTCCAAGATAAGAACCAATATTCTTGTATTTTAGTTTGCGTACCAACTTTCCAAAATTCCACATCCTCCCACCACATTTTTCCCAGCTTTCAGTACTCATTGATACAAATTCTCAGTTGAAGGTATAATGGAGAGGAAAATGTTGATTACCATAATTTAATCATTACATATAATATACATATATGGAAGTATCACACTGAACCTCACAAAAACATGTGATCATTTCATTAGCATACTTTAAAAATATGTCTCAGAAGACAGCAGCGTTAACACACTGATTTAGTCATTAAATGTTGTATACACATATTTAACTATGGCATAGAGCTCCTTAAATTTTACAACTTGAATTATATATATATTTGTTTTTTTTTTGTTTTTTTTTTTTTCCCCAAGGCTGGTTCAGCCTGCCCGGGGGGTGGGGCTGGTGCAGTGCAGTGTGTGCCTACACTTGCCCATGCAGGCGTTTTAGACCACTGAGCTGTCTTTCTGTCCGTGAACAACCATTTTAAATCTAAAAAAGGAAATTAAATTCTTAGCTTAACTTGGTGTCTTTTAAACTTTTTTACAGTAACAATTACCAAGAGCACATTTATATTCTACCATGACTTTCAGCTATCTATGTGTATAACAATAATTTCATTTGTCTATGTGAAATATCTATATGAACATAATCTTCCCTAATTTCTTGAAAAAATGATTTTGATATAATAAGGCTTAGTGTGATTTTGTATTTATTGGTAGTTTTCAAACACTTTTCCAACAGAATGGGACACAGTTATTGGAATTTTTTGTTTTAGAAAATGCTTAAAATTTCTACAAGAAGTAAATATAGGAACCACCACTATTTTAAATTTAAAAATGTGGGGAAGGCTAACAGATACAGTGTTTCACAGTTAATGATAATTCAACATTGACAAGAATCTGTTGGGGTAAGTACTTAAGCAATTTGGTATTAAATATCAGTATAATGAAACATGTAACACATTTTAATATGATTAATATATAATATGAACTTATATATATATATAACCGTTATGTGAATTATATTATACGAAGTTATATACATGTTCAAAATAACTACAGATATTATCATTTATTAATTTTTCCAAATATTGTTTAGCATGTGTTCATTTAATAATTTTAAAATAATATTAGCATTTTAATTTTATCATACTTATAATTTGATATTGAATTTTAAAACCAAATTAAAATAAAATATAAATTGATGTCATCGCAAGTGCACAAATGATTGTGAATGAAATTCTTACCATAATTCTGCGTGGAATATATCATAAATGTGAAGTATGTTATTCCAGTAAAAATATTTTAGTATGTTTTCTGAATAAAAAAATAAAATCTAGTCTCACTCAAACCATAATTAAACCATGGTAATTTGTAAAAGTAAATCTGAAGAACACAATTTTCTTGCAATTATGTTACAGTGTAATACTTTTAGAATGCAATATATAAAATAATAAATGCTGGATTTATTGTTATATTTAGTCTGAAGGCCATCTTTAAACAGCTCTGATGGATGACATTTTTTAAACAATCAAGTTCTGTACTGAGTTTACTTCTTTTTTCAGAAGCCATTATGGTCATCCTGTTACAACAAGATCTTTACCTCTTATCTTCTAATACTGACATTATAAGATTTTGATGGGTACTTTACTTTTACCTAAAGAAAAAAAGAGCTCACTACTTCCAAGTAGTTCAGCAGGGCACACACACACACATTATTACTTTAAGAAGAAAGTACTCAGATCCTGTGATCATAGATACGTAAGCACTGAATACTAAAAGTCTGCTATGAGTTTTTGAAGTGGGTAAAAATGCACGCACTGTTTGGAAGCAGCTAGGCAAAGCAAACAGCTGTTTATTTACTATGAGTAGTTCAAGACATTCAAGCCTTTGTTGTTGGACAGATGTGCAATTAAAATATCAGCGGGAAAATATGAAAACACACATGTGTACACATAGCCACATATGTGTATGCATGCATATCTATATATCATATATACAGGTATATATATATATATATACATATATATACATATATACATATATACATATATATACATATATACATATATATATATATATATATATAATGTACATCTATATTCCATGTATTAAAGCAAGACTAATACTGTTTATTTGAAATAAATTATAATTTTTATTTTCACATTTTAAATAAGTACTAAGAAATTTTAGAGGCTTTCTCTGGATTACTTTTTCTGAATGTATTTAGTACAGGGCCTCCAGGGTTTCACTACACAGATCAGACTCACAGTGATCCACTGTTTTCAGACTCCCAGGTACTGGGATAGCAGATGTGTATCCCAACACCCAGGCTTCTGTTACTTAATATGATGAATATTAGTTAATATAGCAGCTGCTTCCGTTTGAGTCTGCGTCCACCTAGAAGTAAAGAGGTTTAAAGCTTTGTTCCTTAGGATTACTGTCTTAGTCACTTTTCTACTCATTGCTGGAACAAATACCCAACAGCCAAAATGAAGGAAGGAAAGATTTATTTAGCTCACAGTTACTAGAGGTTTCACTGCATATTTGCAGGGCTCAGGCTGAGTGGAACAGGGCAGATAACATCTAGTTCATGGCAGTGCAACAGCAACAATTGTGACAGAGGCAACCGACCAACCAGGGTAGCAGAGTAACAGGGTGACTCTGTCTGTCTCTCTTTAAATTACATCAGGCTCTCTGCCTTAGCCTATCCACCGCAGGACACACCTAATAATCTCAAAAGTACTTAGACCCATAATCCCATCAGTACTAAAACACATAATTCTAGGGTTCATGAATCATTTCTCAAACTCTAGAAATTCCTGTCCCATGATTGCATGAGGCTTTGGGGGGACAACTAGACATAAACCGTAACAATTATTTTATTAGGAGATGGTAAACACATTGTGAGTGGATCCTTATGGATGTCCTTAGTGTGGAACCTTGAAGGAGACGGTGGGATCTCAGTCTGTTCCTATCTTTTTTATTTCCAAATTGTTTGCTATTCAACATAGTCATCACTGCTTCTCCACAGTCTCAAAACTTTAGGCCCAACTGATAATAGATTGAGTTTTCTCAAACCAGAACCCCAGGACCAGTGAGACAGCTCAGTGAACTAAGTGCTTACTTAGGCAAGCTCAGAGGCTGGTGTTCAATCCCGGGCACCACAGACCTCACCAGCCTGCTTTCTGGAATGCTGAGCCTGCCACTTAACCGAGGTGTGTTAGTGTATGCCTGTAATCCCAGTGTTGGGGAAGCTGAAAACAGGAAGATCACTGTGAGTGTGACCTGAACTGATAGGCCCTGGCACAAAACATACAATAAATATAAATAAATAAAACTATGACCCTAAATAAACTTTTTCTCTTAACAAGTAAATTGACTCATATATTTGTATTGGAATGGCATGCTTACTACCAGTCATAAAAATAATTTATTAAAAATAATGCACTTAGGAGATGATCAATTTTCAGTTAATAGTAATTATCTACTGACAGCCTTGAAAGAAAGCAGAGCAGAACACTATATTTTTTATTCAATAAGGTGACGTTAGCCGGGCGTGGTGGTGCACCCCTGTAATCCCAGCACTCGGGAGGCTGAGGCAGGAGGATCGGTGCGAGTTCAAGACCAGCCATGGGCTACAAAAGTGAGCTCAAGGCCAGCCTGAACTGCATAGTGAGACCCTGTCTCGAAAAAGACAAAAAAAAAAAAAAAAAAAAAAAAAAATAAGGTGACGTTTTTCAATATAATTTCCTTTTACTAGAGTTGTGTTCAAAATTTATACAATTAGTACTTGAAGTTTTTCTTTCCTCCATATGCTTGGAGATTAACTTTCTCCAACTGAATAGCTGAGGATCTGTAAATTTACTCCTATTCAATCTATAATTTCAAGAGGCTTTGTTTCCCTGTCATGTTCAAATGTCAGATTTTATATAATGGATGAGAAAGAAGTGATAACAATTTTTACTTGTATTATTTTGTATTTCTTCCTTATCTAATTTTATAATGTAAGGTTTGCTTTTCATAAGAACAGTGCATTTTCTGTACTGGAAATTCTATATTTGACCTATTCATGATAAATGCCTATGAACTTCTTCCTAGTACTTTAACACTGACAAGAATCTGCATTAGTGCAGAGCAAAAGGAGAAACCTGGGAGCTGATGGTGCTTTGCTTGAAAGTTATTGTGTTTCTTTAAGGAAATGAAGTGTCCAACATGCATATAGTTCTCACATTCATGGATCTCCTAAAATAGTGACACTGGCCACCAACCACTGTAAGTTGTTACACTCTCAAGTTAAAGGGCACAATGCCTAATAAAATGGATTTCACTTAGAAGCTGGTTATTTAGGATGTCCAGAATTACCTTACAATTTGATCATAAATTTTGAGTGTTCCACAATTCCTTGAAGTTCACTATTTCACTACATGTACATTCTCATCCCAGTACTATGAAAAGCTGAGGAGAGAGAAGCACAATTTTGAGACCATCATTACAAATGTAGAGAGTTAGTGAGATCTTCTGTCAAGGTAAAAGAAAACAAACAAAATGAAATAAGGATGTAGTTCAGTTCAAGAGTTTCATACCCACTCTCCAAATTATTAAAGATTAAGACGATGATGATGATAGTATTAATAATTCTTTATGAATACTTATAGTGTATTAATAATTATGAATACTTATAGTACTCAAAATAAATGATTATAGATTAATTATAAAGAACACAAATCAGGACCTCAAAAATAAAAGATGTGAAAGACAATGTTTGAGAGGGTTCCACATGTGTTGGTGGAATTCACAACCTCAGTTTTATGGAATACTGATGTGTTCATGTATAAAGAAATTCAGGTGAGCCGGGCGTGGTGGTGCATGCCTGTAATCCCAGCACTCGGGAGGCTGAGGCAGGAGGATCAGTGCGAGTTCCAGACCAGCCTGGGCTACAAAAGTGAGCTCAAGGCCAGCCTGAATTGCACAGTGAGACCCTGTCTCAAAAAGACAAAAAAAAAAAAATTCAGGTGAATTTTGAGATTGTTGGACATTTGTTTTGTAGATATGCCCCATAGGATCATAGTTAACAGCGATGTGGAAAATGTGTTTGGGTGGGGGGCAGTAACCAGAGGGTAGTCAATGTGTGTGTATATGCGTATGTTTTACTACACTAAGTATTCATCAGCGTTTTTAAGAAAACCTTTAACACATCTATATATAATTATTGGGTGTATTAACAAAAATATAGAATCTCTGGACATAAAAATTATAGAATGTTGGGCTGCTGAGATATCTCAGCAGTCTAAAGCACCTGCTTAGGCAACCTTAGGCAACCGCAGGCACTGTGATTTGATCCGCAGCACCACACGCTGTGCCAGACCCACCCCGTGGGCAGGCTGAGCTGGCCATAATATAAAAAAAAATTATAGAATGTAGAGAGATTATCTGTTGTACTGTTCAAGTTGTCAATTTTCAGTGCTCTCTCCATGAGACATGGATTAAATAGTTACAAAGATCCCAAACAGTTGATTTTTAAATAGCATTCCAAATAAGGATAATAATATTAGTCCAAGAAGAGTTTTTCTTTTATTCTTATTTTGTAAAGACTAAAAATAGCAGAAGCAAAGGTAGAAAAACAGTTACAAGTAAGAGATATAGTACAGAATTTCAAAACCAGAAAAATTTAATAATGGTTATATTGCATATTTTCATCATCAGATCAGTTTAGATTAGTAGATATAGGTATATAAGGTTGATCAAAACAATTGAACATTAACACTTTCTATAAACATTAATTTTTTTAACAGTTGACACACTGCATATTGTCCTCACAATAGTTATACAGAGTACAGGGTGTGGGCATGACAAACCTCCCAATTGATATTGGTAAGGAAAGAAAAAAAAAATTCTTCCCTTTGAACTAAGAGGAAGCAAATGCATACACAGTCCAATGTTCTGAGTTTTAATAAGTAAAGACTATTCGTGAATTTTCAACAAAATAAGTATGCTGTCTTACTGTTCATAAAAGTAAACATGACTTATAGGAATGCTTAAAACATTAGGGATTTTTTAAATGTAGAACAGATAAAAAAGAACAAAAGCTTTTTTACATTCCTGAGCTGTCCTATCTTTACTTATAGCTTGTGTTGCCAGAAAAATACATATCTTAAGCTTGCTATACTTATGAGACAAATGTATTAATTTGTTGAAATAAAAGATAATAGAAAATAACAATAAATACACATATCAGTATTTGTACTATTGTACTAAATGTTACCTTCATTTAATTATTTTGTTATAAGGATATACTTTAACATACAATATATATCATGGGCCAATAAAGTTTATAGTTTTCAACAATTTTACATAATTATTCAGCAGTTTTTAAATTTTGTTTTATTTCAGTTATATCACCAATACTCACAGAGAAAGTTTCATAGCATATGGTCTCTTCGTAGGTCACACATGATAGTCTTATGATACAGACTGGTAATTTATTCTTTCAAAAGATAATAATAACAACAATTCTCAAAATCACCTGAAAGTACATAAAACTCAGAAAGCCTCTCAAGTCAGTTTTTATGAGTGTCAAATTGAGAAACATGTACTACAAGTACTACCTTTGGGAAAGAGTAGAAACAATGGCATGAGTGGATACCAATGGATAAAGTCATGTAAATGGTATTCTCTAGTGAGATCAAGAAGTAGAACAATTTCAGTTCATCGAATTATACTCTATTGATAGAGACATGGTACTTAAATGACATGATTTACGTATCATTTCTTATATGAGAAGTTATGCAGTCCAAGTAGCATTGCTCAGAATTACTTTTGCTATATTTTGTACTTATAATTCTTAAATCCCTTTATTTTCTGGATTGCATAATTATACACCTATCAACTTTTCATAAAGAAACAAGATAAATCATGTGAATAGATAGATAGATAGATAATAATACTCAAATTAATACTCTCAGTAGAATGATGAACTGTTTATAGTTATTTTAAGTATGAAACATGTATCAAGGAAAAAAAAGAATGTTGCTATTTTTTTTGCATAGATTCTACAAATCAAACAACCACTAGTAAACTTGTTCTTTGCAATTTAATATATCTCTGGTTTTGTAGTTATATTTGATGGTTTCTATTGCCTTAGCATTAGTCATTATATATTAATTTCAGTTGCATTTGAATGGTTTAAGTTTCTTCAAAGAAAAAGGCAGACCATTCCTTCAATACAGAGAAACAGTGCATAATGTTCCCAGAAGTCAACATTAATCTCCTGAATATTTTTTTTCCTTTTCAGAACCAGTGATTGAACTCAGGATCCTGTGCTTGCCAGGCAAGTGTTTATTCTACTGAGCTAACTCCCCTGCCCCTCCTGAATAATTCTCTAAGAGTAAGAATATTTTATTCTAGGCAACTTTATTACATTAGGTCAATATAACAGGAAAATATATTGGACATCTTTCAAGATATATTCTTTCCTTTTTCACATAATCATTTTTGTTACAATTGTTGGAGAAAAAAAGCTACATTGTGTTTTCCACTGCTTATAAGTAGCTTGTGTTGCCATCTCTCACCTGAACATACTTCAGGTTAAGAGAATAGTTTTGGGGTCTGCCTGCTGGTATTTGAAACTAAGATCATTAATGTCAGAGCTAACTAAGATTTAGTAGTTTAGCTTCCACTTTTAAAACTCATTTTCCAAAATTAAGATGAGAATTAACTGAAACATTTTTTTTTATGGCAAGGATGTTTTCGGAATTGATGACATTTTAAAAAACTAAACAATACCTGACAGAGAATATAAGCTTGGTTAATATCAGTTCCTATAATCCATTTGTAATCTAGATAACATTTTTTCTTAGTAATAGTGAAAGAATTCTTTTAAATACTTTCATAAAACAAATATATAATACCTCTAAAATTTGCTTCTGTATTCTGCCATTTATTTTTTTTTAGGCATTGAGTTCATCTGATCTCTAGAAGGTTTAAAAACGTAAAATGAATTGAATCTGTCAACATCTGCATATAGTAATAGGTCTTACTAATACCTTTTTCTTTGAGCTTTTAAGATTTTTATCTAAGTAACTCCAAAGAATCTGCACAAAAATATGTTCTTCAAAATTTCCTAAGTTGCATCAAATACAGTTTTCAGAACTTATTTTACTATTTAAAAATCAGAACAAATATAGACAGTGCCCTGTTTTGCCATTTGTACACCCCTGAAATGCACAGTGATTAATGCTACTCCTAATTCAGGTGAATAAGAAGACATTTTATAGTATCAGAGAAAAAAGAAATGTATTGCTTTATTGACATATTATTATTGAAATATTATGGAAGATTATATAGTTAAATATCATTTCAAAATGCAAGTTCATTGAAATTCTACTTTCAAAGTTGAAAATTTCAAAAAATCAAATGGTAGTTAAAACCTATAATTTTTGAATAATCTAAAAATTTATCAACATTCATTTATGCTACTGACTAATTAGCTCAGCATTTGGTTCCTCAGTTCTTTTCCTGATTGTATTACTTTCTATGGAATTGTCCAGGGATAAAGATGGGCCTACTCCGTTATATTAACATTTACTACTCAAGGGCTGATTGCAATATTATGCAAAGTAGAACTCATCAAAAATAGTTGAAAGACAGAGAGGACACCAAACAACGTCTCCCGAATCATACCAGATGTGGGAAACTTGCTTCAGTATGCCAAATGCATGGTTTTGAATGCCCTATTAATATAGATTTAGTGGGTTGATGAGCTATATTCTAATATAAATTGTGAATTGTTCGCTGTGCTCTTCAGCTTCAGTTCTAATTGCAATGTAGTCAACTCTTGATTGTCTATTGTAATGGGGCCATGAATTTTAGAGATAAACAAAATCCACAGATTTTTCCCACATTTAAAAAAACTATTTTTTTACTTTCTTTACATATAACCTTTACTTATCCTCCACATTCTTTTACTATCTATGCATTCTTAATGAATAAGCAAATGAAATAAAGAAAAATGTCACAGGTAGTGTTAGCACTTTTTTTATTTTGATAAATAAGAAATGAAATATGTGAAGTGGTTTTTTTAAGTTTCTAACTACATGAGAAGACATGGTAATTTGAAATAGTAAATGAATTTATTCCCAGTATGATCCCTTTGTGGATTAATAATATTTATATTAATGTATATGTATATATACTGAATATTTAGGAAAGTAATGAATATTTCTGACACATTCCTTATGCATGTTTATATTTTGCCTGTTTTACAGAATCTTAGCGGTTTGAACATGTCTGGATCTGAGACCTGCAGATATTTCTTCTTTCTATAGCTTAGGTTATGTGACTACCTGGAGCATAGTCCCCCAATTCTAAGTCTAAGATTAACTCTGAATAAAGCCAGTGGATTTAAAGAAAATAAGATAAATGAAAATATGTCTACATTTTCTTTTCTTTGAAGCTAGGCAGACATTGAGAATAAGAAATAACCCTAGGTTAAAATTTTAATAACAATGTTTTTCCAGGGAGAATTTCAAAGATTTGACAACTTCTTTTAATAACTGAGAGGCCAAGCAGGCATTCAGAGTGAGTATTCAATAAAATGCTGAACGTGTTTGCAGGGTTTTCTCACGGTTGACTTCCACTACTTAAGAAATTTTGCCCGCAGTATTTTCTTCTTCTTCTTCTTCTTCTTCTTCTTTTTCTTCTTCTTCTTCTTCTTCTTCTTCTTCTTCTTCTTCTTCTTCTTCTTCTTCTTCTTCTTCTTCTTCTTCTTCTTCTTCTTCTTCTTCTTCTTCTTCTTCTTCTTCTTCTTCTTCTTCTTCTTCTTCTTCTTCTTCTTCTTCTT
>PVJA010041335.1:0-17962 GCA_004027025.1 Myocastor coypus
ACGTAGCTCTAACCGAAGGGGTGCACAGTAGCATGCAGTCAGGCTGTGCGGTGGCCCTGTCATGGGGCTGCTGGCGGCCTTCTGAGCTGTGCCGCTGCTTGGGTGTCTGGGTGGAGCATCAGAGGCACCAGGCCAGCGTGGGGCTGTGGATCAGGTACAGCTGGATTTCTCCGAGGCCAGGAGGCACTGCAGCATGCCAGAGGAGGGCACAGCTCGGATGCTAGATACAGTCACAGGGCCACGTGGGCTGTCACCTGCTATCCACGCCTTGGACTTGGAAGGCTCAGGGCAAGCTTGTGGCTGTAGGACTTTGCCGTGGAAGCGCGTGTTGGGGCGGCATGCAGCAACCAGACCCCAGCACGGCCTCCAGAGTGGACTCGTCAGTTACTGCCTTTTGAAGAACTAAGTGTCTGGGTTTGGTGGTTTTCACAAGAGAAAAGAGCATCAAGGGGGACAGTTTCAGTGGCCTGGTTGCAGGTGCTCTGCTCCTTTGCTAAGGTAGCTGCCCTCTCCCTGTGAGGTCTGGCGTGATCAAGCGCAGCCTCTTCTAGGGCCATGTGCAGGGCGTGGCCACTGCTTTGGGGTTGCGGAGACTTCTCTTGTCTGCAGTGTTCCTTGGGTCCTTCCTAAGGGACAGCTCAGCCTTCTGTCACTCTTCAAGTGCAGAGCCTTTGGGGGCTCAGGGCATGCAGCCACACCCACGTTCGGTCATGGATTCTTATATCCCTTCCTGGCAGCTGTCTGGAGAGGGCTGCTCCCTAGGGCCCAAACAGCAGAGGTGTAGGGCTGGTGATGGGGTGCTGAGCTTTGAATCCTTTGAACTGAGGTTCCCAGGAGCCCCTGAGCCCTGTGTATGCTTGTATGGGGGTGTCTGCGCCCCACCCCCAATGCCTGTAATCCCAGTACCTGGAAGCTGAGCTCTGGGGAGCTCAACCAGCCTGAACTACCAGGTGCATACTCTCCACTGCCTGGGCAAGTATTTCGGTGAGCACCACCCCAGTGACTAACACTGTTTACACTCCAGGGCAGAGCTGCCAACCACAGCTCTTTATCATTGTAAAGTGGCCCTGCCAGGTTTCCATCTGCCATCTAGAAAGGCACTTTATGGAGTGAGGCCCAGCCCAGTCACAGAGCTGGTCCCTTCCAAGGGCGCCCAAGGGGGCCCAAGGGGGTAGTGCAGTGTTCTCAACCTTTCTAATGCTGTGACCCCACAATACAGTTCCTCATGTTGTGGTGACCCCCAAACCAAATAATTTTAGTGGCTACTTCAAAACTGTAATTTTGCTACAGTTATGATTCGGAATGTAAATACCTGATACGCATTATGTATTTTCCGATGGCTTTAGGCGACCCCTGTGTTTTGGTCATTCGACCCCCGCCGGGGTTGCGACCCGCAGGTTGAGAACCTAGAGCCTTCCTTGGTCCTCAGGTCGTCTCTGGAATCGGACCACTCACTTTACCTGGCCAGCACCTCACCTTTCCCGTCCTCATTGTCATTGTCTTCGTGTAGGGTGGGATTCTCTGCCAGCTCACCCATAGGTGCCTGGAACCTGGGTGGGAGCAAGCAGGTATCGCGATGCTAGTGTTACAGAGGCTAAGCTAGGTACAAGCATCACAGGCAGGCAGAGGGGCTGGGCCCTCCAGGGAAACCAGGCCTCAAGATAAAGACAAAAGAACCAGGCCAAAAGTCTCCCTGGGGAACAAACAATGGCTCGGAAACTGTCACCTGACCAACATAAGTAGCCCTGTGGGTGGCCAGGACCCACACCGCATTTGTCTCTCCCCAACAGGAAAGGTCAGGTCTGACCAGGAAGGTACCACAGGGTTAGAAAGAAAGCTCAGTGGAGTTGGTGACAGACAGCAGCCATCTGCCATCACCAGCACCTACACTGATCAGCGTGCTCCGAGGCCTCTCCAGGGATGCTCACTGAGACCCAAGCCCTGAGAAGGCACAGGACACTGGGACAGGAAGCTCCCCCAGGGGAATGGGTGTTGTGACCATGGTGTCATGGGGAGCAGGGGCGCCCGGGAGGACGAGCAGCCCTGATGTGATAGGGATCAGGCTCAGGAGAAGTCGCAGCAGTGTGGCACACAGTAGGGGCTGTGGGTGATGGATCAGCTACGGCAGGCAGGATTTGGAGGTCACAGTAGAAAGCACCCCGGTGCCCTGAAATGGAGAGTTTAGTCCACAGAACAGGGCGACAGGTGAAGGGCAAGGACAGAAGTCAGGATGTCCCCTGGGCTTCCAGCTTGACTGCCTGAGTGCACACAACTCCATCGGCTGGGTGCATGTGGCACCGATATTCTGGCTTTTGCTGAAGCTGGTGCAGCAGAGACCTGAGGCAGGGGTACCAGGAAGGATGACCTGGGAGCGAGCATAGTGGAGCTCTGGCAGGAGGGCCCAGAGTGTCTGCATTGTGAGACCAACGCCAGGCGGACTGGATGAAGTCCCTTAAGAAGAGGAAGCTGGGTGTGGTATTGTCATTGGTCATCTCAGCCCTCTGGAGGCTGAGGCAGGAGGATGGCTATGAGTTCAAGATCAGCTACACAGTGAGCTCAAGGCCAGCCTGGACTGCACAGCAAGACCCTGCTTCAAAAAACAAAAAAACACAGGGCCAGGGAGATAGCTCAGTAGACTAAACGCCTGCTTAGGCAACTACAGGGACGGGTTTGATCCCTGGCCCTAGTTCCGGGGGGTGTGCTGAGCCAGTAACCAAATCTAGGCATGGTGGTGCACGCCGGTGCTGGGAGGCTTAAAAACAGGAAGATCATTATGAGTCTGAGCTGTATAACAAGATCTTGCACAAAATACATAAAAAACAAAAACCATGGGCCCGGTGGGATGGTTCAGTGATGTAAAGCGCCTGCTTGGGAAAGCTTGGGCGGCTTCAGGGACCGAGGTTCGATCCCCGGCACCACATGCTGCGCCAGCCCTGCCCTCGGGGCGGGCTGAGCTGGCCATAAAAACGAGTGAATAAACAAAGGTTCTGAAACAACAACAACAACAACAACAAAACAAAACAAAAAAACCGGGGCCTGGCGGGATGCTCCGTGGTCTAAAGCGCCTGCTTGGGAAAGCTTGGGAGGCTTTGGGGACTGTGGTTCGATCCCCAGCACCACATGCTGCGCCAGTCCTGCCCTCGGGGCAGGCTGAGCTGGCCATAAAAATGAGTGAATAAACAAATAAAGGTTCTGAAACAAGAAAAAGAAAAAAAAAAAAAAAAGTATGACCAAGCCAGGTATGGTGGTGCATGCCTGTAATTCCAGCACTTGGGAGGCTGAGGCAGGAGGATCAGTGCGAGTTCGAGACCAGCCTGGGCTACAAAAGTGAGCTCAAGGCCAGCCTCAACTGCATAGTGAGACCCTGTCTTGGACAAGGATTTCCAAATGGAGAGGTGCCATGGCATCGAGCCTATGGTGGACAGAGACATGCACCAAGGTGAGATGCAGGCCGCTGAGGCAGGAGACAACAGGAGGCCATGGGGCTAGTGCTCTGTGTGAGACCGCAGGGCAAGGCCTTCTCAGGGAGCCTGTCCTGGGGGCGAATTTCCACTGAGAGAGGTTCCCCCAGCACTGTGGGGTGGGGACCGCCAGAGGTGCTGTGACCTTGTGTCTGCACACTTTCTCCCAGGCTGCTGGGGGCGGAAATGGCATGGGAGATGGGCAGGGCCGACGCGATGGGCACAGTGGCGAGCCTGACCCAGACCTGTCTGTCCTGGCTGTGAGCGGATGCAGTCTCTGCTGCCACCTCCATGTTCAACAGGGCTTAGATGCAGTGAGGACCCTCACAGGCCCCCGAGGAGTCCCTTCACTGTGACCACCTCCCCAGGGCTGGAAGCACTGATTAGGTGACTAACAGCAGGCTCCCAGAGTAGACCCCCTCGCTGCAGCCACATTTTATTTATTTATTTATTTTTTATTTTTATTTTTTAAAATTTTATTTATTTATTTATTTTTTCTTGTTTCAGAACCTTTGTTTATTCATTCATTTTTATGGCTGGCTCAGCCTGCCCCGACGGCAGGGCTGGCGCAGCATGTGGTGCCAGGGATTGAACCGCGGTCCCCGAAGCTGCCCAAGCTTTCCTAAGCAGGCGCTTTAGACCACTGAGCCATCCTGCTGGGCCCCTGTTTCTTTTATTTTAAATTAAGTATCACAGACCTGCAGTGCTCCTCAGTCTCCCCAGCACTGGGATTCACCTCACCCGGACTCAGCAGCCAGCTCAGCATGCCAAAGGGTGGGGCTGCTGCAGAATGTGGTGCCAGGGATCGAATCCCAGTCCCTGTGCTTGCCTAAGCAGGTGCTTAGTCTGGTGAGCTATTTCGCTGGCCCCAGCTGTAGGACAGAACTGCCAAGATCTGGGAAAAGTGCCACGTATAGCCACACCCAATGACGCCCACATCCATAAGCCTTTCTTTCTTACAGTATTGTGCATTGATCCCAGGGGCTCCATACTAAGTTACATCCCCAGCCCTTTTCTATTTCTTGTTTTTTTTTTTTTTTTTGGTGGGACCAGGGTTCAAACTCACGACCTTGCACTTGTGCCACAGAGCTATCTCCCTGGCCCCAAGAATTATTTTATTTTATTTTTTTCTTGTTTCAGAACTTTTATTTATTTTTATGGTCGGCTCAGCCTGCCCTAAGGGCAGGGCTGGCGCAGCATGTGGTGCCGGGGATCGAACCACGGTCCCTGCAGCCGCCTAAGCTTTCCTAAGCAGGCGCTTTAGACCATTGAGCCATCCTGCCGGGCCGCCCTCTATTTCTTGTTTTGAGACAGTCAGGCTAAATCATTAACTTGCCCTGGTCAGGTGCCAATTTGCAATCCTCCTGCCTCAGTTTCCCATACAGGCATGCACAACACATCATGGCAGTCCCCTGGGTGTCCTCCCTAGTGTTTCCACTGCGGGAAGAAGGCAAGTCTGTCAGAAGCCCAGGGCACCTGGGAGGCACGTTCCCAGCAGCTGCATGGGAGCTAGGTCCACACACACCCTGTCCAACTCTCCAGCACACACAGGCCACTTCCAGCATTTCCCTTAACCACAGTGGGCTCCCCAGCTCTCTTTTGGCTCCTGTCTGAAGCCTTCCAAAGGGTGCACAGTCTAGGTTAGAGAAACAGCTCAGTGGCATAAGCGTCTGTCTGGCTAGCGCAAGGTCCTGAGTTCAATCCCCAGTAACCAACGGTGTGCAGCCCAGCCCAGCCCTCAGCATGTTCTCCCACCGTCCCTCCAGCCCAGGCCTGTGCATGGTCTGTCTCTTGCACCTGCGAGGAGCTGGTTGTACTGGGGATGCTAGGCAGGCGCAGCCTCCCCAGACAGTGCAGGAGTTCCCCACCCCCAGCCAGCAGCAGAGGTTCCATGCAGTGGATCCCAGTGTCAGGGTGCGGTGGAACTGAGCTGAAGTCAGCAGGATGCACGCAGGGTGTTGCAGGCTGAACAAATCTAGTTCCAGCCTCATATTCCTATTGCTGACTGCATGACTTTAGTCAAGGCAACACAGTTGCTCTAATCAGTCGTTCTTCCTGGCATACCAAGACTGAGATTGCCTAAGGGTCATGAAAAATATTATGGCCAGTGCCAAGGGATGGGAGCCTAGTCCAATAGGTAACAATTGCCCATCCCCAGTAAATAGAAGAGGTGGGATCTCTGAGAAGCAGTCATTTCCTAAGTGTTCTAAACATTAGCAATAAAGCTACTCACCATAACCAAGTTATAAACATCAACACAGGAATTAAACTAAAAAATAGGGGTTGGAGAGATGGCTCAGTAGAATAAGCGCTTGCCTGGCAAACACAAAGACCTGTGTTCAATCCCCAGTTCTACAAAAAACAAAACAAAACAAAACAAAACAACAACAACAACAACAAAACCCAAACCAAACCAAAACACCCATCCCCCAAAACCCTGTAATCCCAACACCTGGGAGGCTGAGGCAGGAGGATCAGTATGAGTTTGAGAACAGCCTGGGTTACAAAAGTGAGCTCAAGGCCAGCCTGAATTGCATAGTGAGACCCCGTCTCAAACACACACACACAAAAACAAACAAACAAAAAAATCAATCCAGCTGGTGCTGGAAGATGCAAAGCAGAATAACGGAAGATTGATTTGTTTCAATGAAAAAGCAGGAGATACACAAATGATATAAAAAACCTATTCACAGAAGTAATGGCAAAAACTTCCCCAGTGTGTGTGGGGGAAAGAACTTGATATACACCTAAGTAGGGCATAGAGAATTCCAATTAGCCATGACAAAAAAAAATCTACACCTGGGTTGGGGATATAGTCAGCAGAATAAATGCCTGCCTGGCAAGTGCTAGGTGCCAATTTCAATTCGTGGTACAAAACAAATAAATAAATAAAAAGGCCTACACCAAGGTATGTAATAGTTAAGATACCAGACTTAGCCAGGTGTGGTGGTGCACACCTGTAATCCCTGCACTTGGGAGGCAGAGGCAGGAGGGGATTGGTATGAGTTAGAGAACAGCTAGGTTACAAAAGTCAGCTCAAGGCCAGCCTGAACTGCATAGTGAGACTCTGTCTCAAAAAGACAAACAAAAAACAACCAGAATCTCATTTGTTCTCTTCTCTTCTCTTCCCTCCCTCCCTTCCTCCTTCTCTCCTTCCCTCTCTTGTTCCTGTGGCTGGCTCAGCCCACTCTGAGGACAGGGCTGGTGCTGCATGTGACGCTGGGGATTGAACTGCGGTCCCCGCACATTTGCCTAAGCAGGCGGTTTATACCACTGAGCTATCTTGCCGAACGTTATTTATTTTTTCTTTTTTTGCGGTTCTGGGGATTGAACTCAGGACCTTGTGCTTGCCAGGCAAGCACTTATTCTATTGAGCCATCTCCCCAGTTGTGTAAGATACCAGAATTTCAACACCGAATCAGAACATTAAAAGCTGCCAGAGAAAAGAAGCAAATCACCTATAAAAGAAAGTCCATCAGAGGGGTTGGAGTGATAGCTCCCTGGCACCAGTGCCTGCCTGGCAAGTCCAAGGTCATGAGTTCAAACCCCAGTGCCCCCCCCAAGAAAAGCTAAAAAAGCAAAGTCCATCAGAAAGAGCATATTTGTCAACACAAACTCTGAAGTCAAGAACTTGAAGTATTTCAAGTCATAAAACAAGCTCCAAATAAATAAATAAAACAAGTTCCAACAAGAGATTGATGGTCCCTGAAAAACCCAATCTTTCAGACTTGATAGAGAAATAAGATACTTCCATGGCACAGACACCTAAAGAAATCCATTTCCACAAAACTGGCACTTCACAGGTTCTGAAGGACAACTGTCTACAAAGAGGTAGCAAGGACTACCACTCCATGAACCCCAACAGAAAGACTGCAGCAAGTAAGGCAAGCAATTAAGCAGAGTGGGGAACAGGGAACCAACAACAGGAAAACAACACGACGCGGACGCGAGGACACATCAGTTTTAACCATCAATGTAAATGGCCTCAGTTCACCAATCAACAGAAACAAACTGGCAGACTAATCAGGAAGCCAGACCTGACAATCTGCTGCATACAAGAAGTGCATTTAATTCAGAAAGAAATTCATAGACTTAAAAGTCAAAGGATAGCAAACTATTCGATGTGACAGGAAGCTGGACACACACACACACACACACACACACACACACACACACCCCAACCAAACAGAAACGGGGGTAGTCGTTCCATTTGCAGGAACAGTGGATCTCAGGCCAAAACCAAGAAGGTCCCTACATCCCTTACAATGGGAACAGCCGAAGTGTTAAGAGACAAGGAGAACAACTGTATATGCACCAAATACCAGCACAACCAACTCTATAAAACAACATGAAAATATCAAAGAAGCATTAATACAATTGTAATGGGGGAGTTTGATACTCTACTGTTACAGACAGATCAACTAGACAAAACATCAACAAAGAAATATCAAACCTGAACCAAACTTTGGAACAAATCGTTAAATGCCCTGGCTGGGCTTGGAAATTGTGATCCCTCCATTATAGACTGCCAAATTATGTAGAAATATTATAGGCAGTCAGACAGGGCTAGGCTTTTGAGAGAGCCAGGAGAAAGATGAAACATATCTCAGCTTTGGCCAGAGACACATCTGTTGGAGACCAGGCCTCAAGATAAAAAAAAAAAAATGACCAGGCTAGTATACTTCCTCATCAGATAAACACCAGGCCTAAGAGCCTAGATTAGACAGACATCAGTCCTCCAGGTGGGGTGACCAAGACCTCTGGACCATCATCTCTGAGAAGCGTACTCATATCTTATTTGGAGGTTGCAGGCTGCCTTAACGGTGCGGGTGGGACCGAACCACTGCCCCTTGAACCTCACAGGAAACCCCGCGCTGGCGCTTTAACCACTGAGCTAACCCGAAAGCCCCCTACTTGGAGGTTTTGGCAACGCCCCTGTAACACTTTGATATTCCTGCCTCAGGCCCAGCTGAAATCTGCATTTAAGCCAGATCTTCTGGCGTTCGACTGAGAAATAACGACCAGGCGGATTGGGAAACTAGGCTGCTAGAAGCAGCGATAAGCTACTACCGGGATGTACGGAGGACGGCTGCAGGGTAAGACAGCCCCAGGACACGAGTATCTTAAAATGTTTGGGAAGGAAGAGGCCAAAGAGGTCTGTGGCTTTGGGACTTCCGATCGCCTAAATTTCCCGGCCTGAAGGGATTTCCCCACCTCGCCACCTCTCAGTTAGTGGGCTCGAGTGTCACCCCATTAGCTGGTAAGTTTTAGCTTAGTGAATTTCCCTATTCTTTTTTTCCCTCCCCTAAGATTTTCAAAAGTAGAGCTAACCTCTTTATTTCTCTTTCGGCTCGTTCAGTCTTGCTCCCCCCTCCGATCGCTCCAAGTGGGACAGTCCGCCAGCCCTCCTGGTCCCCCGGAGAGAACATTCTTGGACTTCAGACAAAACCAATCAGTCGCCGACTGTCTTTAGGCGAGAGCGACGTAAAGATCGAGGGGCGGGGCCGAGCGGTTAGTGCTGCCTGGTCCCTGCGTGCCCTGCGTGCGGCGGCTCTTGGCGTTTGCGTAGTGCGTCTACGTCCCTTTCTGATTCCTCGGCCGCCATGGCGCCCGTGGTTAGTATGCCTCCGCGTGAGGCCTTAGCTTCTGCGGACGCACGTGGGTCTCGCCGGGCTAGCTGTGGCTCAGGCACGCGCGGGGGGGCACCGTGCTGCGTCCGGCAGTTGGGAACTGGCAGGCTGGTCAGGGCGTTGTGGGCCAGGGGCCCGGCCTAGCACGTTGTTGGAGGAGGAAGCCGCGTTCTGCGTCCCTTAAGGGAGATGGGGGGCTCTTGAAGCCCGCGGCGGCTGCTCAGACGCCTGTCGGCGTCCAGCACGGGGCTACAGCCTGGAGCTGCTCGCTTGGCTGGGCCCTGACGGTGGGCCTGGTTACTTAGGTCAGGGGCGGGGAAAAGTGGAGGACTTACCTGCTGTCCCGGGGAATCGCGCCATCGGAAATCCTTGGCGGTGATGAGGGAAAGTGCATGGCTGCAGGGTGACTCGGCCTCAGAGATGCCCGAGTTTGAGCGCCCCGAGGAAATTAGCCTAATTAGGGCGCAGCCTTGCGGCTGTTTTTAGTGTGTCGCACGGGTCGCGTTTGAAGTGCGCCTTGGCGGGGCTCTGTGGCGACCTCGTGCCGCATGGCTTGGAGGTTGCTATTTTCCCGGATATGTTGATGAAGTTAGTTTCGAGGCTATTTGTTCTTCGTTTGGGATTGTAAATGCGGCTGTGAGTTTATGTTTCTCGTTTAAAACCTTGGTACCTACGGGAGCTACCAGGCCCATTGTAGGTGGGTCTGCCTGCTTGCTTGCTGCTGGTTGTTGTTTCAAGGGCTAGATTTTAAAATAGATCCCCTTGTTACTATCAGGAGATACTGTAGAAGTAGTTTTTTTGGTAGCTAAGAAGTTGACCCTGTTATGTTTTAGGTGTTATTTCAAACAGGAAGGGAGGTAAGCATTCTTGGAAAAGTGTTTTTTAGATTCTGCAAATTTTCCAAGGTGCAAATACAAATAATTAGGTTGTACCAGGTGCCTTTTAATGCTGTCAGGAATTTCTCGAGGAAGAAAACTAACACAAGTTACTTCACTAGTCTGGAACCTCGTAAGATGTGCTCTTTGGGTGTTTTAGAAATGCATTAGAAGGCCAGACATTGTCGACAGCAGTGTTAAAGTCCTACATCTGAGCCTTCATCTTGTCCCAGCTACAGTGGATTAGCAGCTGTAGTCCTGCATAGTTGTCTTTGCTGTTCCTGCGAGGGTAGGGGAGGCAGGATTAAGGGAGAAGAGCAAAGCTGGAGGAGGGGTTGCTAGTCTGGAGACGCAGGATGAAGGTTGATTTCATCCTGTTGTATTTTCATGTAGGTGCCTGTGTTCTAATCCTGGCTTCTAAATGTGTTCCCAAATTTTAGATCAAATAAAAGGGAAACTTTTAACACTTGTAATGTGGGCTGTCTGGAGAGATTGAATGGGTCAAGGACTAGACTTTTTTTTGTTAGCAGTTTTACTTGATACAGGCTTTCACTATGCATGGACTTGTAGCGATCTTCGTGTCTCAGTCTCCCTTGTGCTGGGATTACAGGTGTGCGCTATCACCCCTGAAGGCATGCCCAGGGTTCTGGGGCTGGCATGACATACAGTACCTGAGATGGAACTTGGGGCCTTGTGCTTGCCAGGCAGACCCTTAGACCACTGAGTTATCTCCCCAGCCAAGAATGATTTTCTCATTCAGCGGTCACGATCGTATAGTTCCCAGGGTGTTGCAGTTTCTAGAGTAGCATCTTCTAAGATCATGCTGCTCTTGGGCCGAGTTGTTTCTGGTGTTCAAGGACACCACGGGGCCAGTCTCTGTAGATTGTGTGTGTTTTTTGTTTTTTTTTTTTGTACTGGGGATTGAATTTGGGACCTTGCCCTTGACAGGCAGGTGCTAATGCTGTTGAGCTGTCTCCTTGGCTCTGTATATTATGTGTTGTGTGAGCTTCTTGTTCTCCAAAAGTTTTTGGTTTTGTTAAGGTTTCTGGGACGGGTTATGGCTTCATCTCTGTTTGTATACTTTCTTAGAAAAAGCTTGCGGCGAAGGGGGGCAAAAAAAAGAAGCAGGTCCTGAAGTTCACTCTCGATTGCACACATCCTGTAGAAGATGGAATCATGGATGCTGCCAATTTCGTAAGTTACATCCCTGTCACTCATGAGGAACAGTGGGTCTTTTAAGGTGCTGTGGAGCCAGCTGTGGTAGTGCGTGTGTGTAATCCCAGCACTGAGGAGGCTGAAGCAGGAAGACTGCTGTGAAGTGGAGACCAGACTGGGTTAAATAGTAAGTTCAAGCCCAGTCTGAACTACATAAAGAGACCCTCAAAAAAAGCTGTGAAGCAAACTTGACCATTTCTGCATTCAGGCTTGGAGGGCACTCCAGTTTTTCATCACTGAACTAGAGGGTGAACGAGTTACTCGTACATTTCTGAGGCTCCCAGCCGTGTGCAGCAGTTCTGAGGAATGAGCAGGTTGGGCTTCCATTTATCTGGCCCTGGGAAGCAGACCCTGGAGAGCAGTCTGACTTCCTTCACCTCCTGTCCAAGAGTTTCCAAGGTGATTTTACTTGAAATGAAGAGACGGGCAGGTGCTGCTGGCTGGAGCAGTACCCTTGCGCTTGGCGGGTTTCCTGTGAGCCCTGGGCCCTCCTGCCGCCGGCCTTTCCTGCAATTCTCTTGACCTCAGACTGCAGCGCTGAGGCTCCCACTGTGTTGTGCTCCTGAGCTTCAGCTGCTGAGGTGTCACTGTAGCATGATCTTTTCCCTTGTATCTCGAACTGGCCTGACTTCTTGCTCCTGTATCAAAATTATTAATTAATTATTTATTGTCTTTTTGAGACAGGGTCTCACTGCAGTTCAGGCTGGTTTTCAACTCTGTAGCCCAGACTGGCATCAAAACTACTGTCTTAGCTCCTAGGATTATGCGTGTGCTTCACCACACCTGACTCCATTTGTTTTATTTTGTAAAACATTTGTTTACTTAATACAAGGTCTTACTGTGTGGTTCAGACTCGTAGAGATCTTCCTGTCTCAGCCTCCCTAGCACTGAGGTCTCAGGTGCATACCACCATGCCTGGTTGTTGTTGGTTTTTTTTTTTTTTTTTTTTTGGTTTCACAATAATTTATTTCTTACCATGCCCAGTTTTAGTGGCAGCATAGCATACCCGAGGTCCCGGGGATCAAACTCAGGTCCTTGTTCTTGCCAGGCAGGCTTTTAGACCGCCGAGCTATCTCCATTTAGGTTTTTTTTTTTTTTTTTTGGCAGGACTGGGGTTTGAACTCACAACCTTGCACTCGCCAAGCAGGCACTTGTGCCACAGAGCTATCTCCTCTCCATTGAGTTTTTAGAGTCTGAGAGGCTGCAGATGCGCAGGCATCACTGGGCTTGATCCTCCAGTACCGCACACGCATGCACACATGAAAATCTAAGGCTTGGCCTTTTGGCACTAGTAATACGGGATGGAACTATATAACCTTGTGGCTTATGTCGCTTCATGCATATCCTTGTATCCCTCTCCTTGAAGAAATTGCTCAGTGACTCAGTTCTCTCCCAGAAGAAGCTTCAGGCTTCTTTCTGGTATCTCTCCCCTTGTAACCATGGTCGTTTCTTACTTGGAACCAGCACGGTGCCCCTGCCCAGTGTCCTCCCTGCATCCTTTCCCTGCACCCTGTTCCTTATCATGTATGAACATCTAGAACAAAATTGAATGTTTTAGACACCGAGTGCCCAGACTAGTCGTGACATCACCTGGCACCGTGGTGGATTTCTGAGCATGCGTGTGGCTTCTCTCTGTGCCCTTACCTCATGCTCAGTGCTGGGGCAACTTGGGGGTGGCTTGGCTTGCATGCCCATGTGGCATCCGTGCCGGGGCTCAACAGCACTGTTGTACAGAATATGTAGGAAGCTAGTCATTTATGTGTCTTAAGGGTGCAAGAGGCTTCTGCTTTAGTCAACGCTCCCTCTGCAGGTGGCTTGTTTGCATTGCAGCTAAAACAACTATAAGGTTTAAATTGGGGTGTGGCTTGTGATAGCTGAGAAGCACAACAGTGTCTGTTTTGGGGCTACCCAGCCTGGGCTGGCATGGGGCTTGCAGAGTGCTGCTGTGTGGGCGTCAGGTCGTTGCCTGCTTTGCACCATGCTTTGGCCCCAGGCAGAGCTGTGATTTCTTGGCTGCCATCTCTGTTCCTTCTACTTTGCTTTCTGTGATGTAGCTGACACTAGTGGTTAAAATGCCTTAGGCTCATAAGTTGCTTGGCGCCCCCCCCCCGTTTTTTTTTAAGGCAGAGTGTTGCTTATATAGTCTGGCTGCCCTGGAATTTGTGGTGATTCTCCTGCCTCAGCCTCCCAAGTGCGGTGGGATTACTGGTGTGTACCACCACATCTGGCTGTCTGCTTTTCTGGTTGAGATGGGGCTTAACCACCTTGTATGTAACAGTATGTCGTGGCCATCCTTATGCCATGGCCTCCTCAGTGGTGTCACAGGCGTACACTGCCATGCTGGGTCTGGTTGTGTTTTCCTTACAAAAGTTTGGCCATGAGTTACCTGTCTACTCTTTTTTTTGTCTTTTTGAGACAGGGTCTTGCTATGCAGTTCAAGCTGGCCTTGAGCTCACTGTTGTAGCCCAGGGTGGTCTTGAACTCATATCAATCCTCTTGCCTCAGCCTCCCAAGTGCTTGGATTACAGGTGTGTGCTGCCACACCTGGCTACCTGTCTGCTTTTATGGTACTGGGGATTGAAGCCAGGGTCCTGTGCTTGCTAAGCAGATGTTCCCATACTGAAGTACAGCTGGGAGGCTTTTTTTTCTCTTGATAGGTTTTGCTATGTTGCCCAGGCTGTCCTCAAACCGAGACACTCCTGCTCCAAGCTTGCAGATAGGTGTGTGTGGGCGCCCTGACTTCCCTTTGCTCCTTATCTTTGGTCCACACGAGTGTGGCCCGCTGAGCCTTCTCTGGGAGCCCTTTCTGCACGCAGCATGGCAGGATGCTATCCCACTGTCATTCCTGTCAGCTCTCCTAGATGGAAGGCTGGTGGCTAAAGGTTGGTGAGTGCTAGAGACAGCATTTGAGAAGCAGCTGTGCCTTGCCTTGAGAGCAAGCATCCGATGGCCTCACCATTGGGTAGGGGAGCCTGGGCTTCAGTGATCAGTCGCTTTGGCCATTTCCACAGGAGCAGTTTCTCCAGGAGAGAATCAAGGTGAACGGCAAAGCCGGGAATCTCGGTGGAGGGGTGGTCACCATCGAAAGGAGCAAGAGCAAGATCACCGTGACTTCCGAGGTGCCTTTTTCCAAAAGGTACACATGGCAACCCCACCCTTGGCTCGCTGCCCGGGAGGGCTCTGTGTCGTGGCCACACCTGTGCCCTGCTGGGACCATATCTCATGCAAGGTGCTGTGAATGAGTGTCAGCGCGGCGCTGTGCAGATGAGCTCAGGCCTGGGTACCGGGTCACACCACCTCTGTTGTTTCAGTTTTGGTGTTTTGGGATAGGTCTCACTTTATAGTCCAGGCTGGCCTTGACTGCAGCTATGGAGCCTGGGCTGTGTGTGTTGAAATACCTGCCCGTGACAGAAAAGAGACCTGTTATTTTGTTGGAGACAGGGTCTTGCTCTGGAGTTCAAAATGGCTTCCGATTTGCAGCAGTCCTCCTGCCTCAGCCTCCAAGCGATGGGATTACAGGCATATGCCACTGTGCCCAGATTTTTTGGGTGTTTTAGAGATAGGGTCTTCACTGTATAGTCTAGGCTGCCCTTGAATTTGCAGTGATCTTCCTGCCTTAACCTCCCCAGTACTGGTATTACAAGCTTATACCACTATTGTGTGTGTGTGTGTATGTATGTATGTATGTATCTTCTAGTGTTTATGTATGTGTACATTAGGAGTCAAGAGTAAAACTCAGGACCTTGCGCTTGCCAGGCAGGTGCTATGCCACTGAGCTATATCCCTGGCCCCTTATTTTGTGTTCTGGGACAGGTTCTTGCTGACTTCCTCAGATGGGACTTGAACTTGGGATCTTCCTGCTACAGCCTCCCAGAATGCTGGGTTATCAGGCGTGTACCATCATTCCTGGTAGAGCTTTTAGCACTTTCTTTGTAAGAGGGTTTTTTAAAAAAAATTATTTATTTATTTATTTATTTATTTTTTAGGGTTTTGTTTGGGACAGGGTCTTGCTGTGTAGTCCAGGCTGGCCTCAAACTCCTGGCAGTCCACCTAACTCAGTCTCACAAGTGCTGGGACTCCTGCTCAGACTGCTGTAGGAGATGCTAAGGCCCTGGACAAGGAATTAGAAGTCTTAATGTAGATGGAAGCCTCTCCAATTTATTCCAGTGATTCTACTCTTCTCCAGAGAGAGGCATTAATTCTTCTTTCCCGCCTCTTTCCATGAGGGTGAGGTTGAAAGCCTTCATAAGTCCAGCTAGACCTTCTGGTACACACCTGTTATCCCAGCCTGCTGGGAGGCCGAGTCAGGACAGTGACAGATTTGATCTAGCCTGGGCAATGTAGTGACTTTGCAAGATCCTGATCCAAATCGAATATAGAGAGAGCTAGTACTGTAGCTTAGTGGAGGGCCTGGGCCTGGCTGTGCTACAGTGCTGCGTGGGGAGGTGGCTGGCTGTCTTCACCACTCACTTGACAGGCGAGGCAGGCTCACACCCTTTGTAAGCAAGGGCCTGGATTTCCTGTACAGAATCAGACAGGGCGATTCCGATTTGTCCTGGGATGGGCTGTAGTGTGAGCGTGCTGGCATTAAAGGTGAGGAGCCCCTGAATTCCTGAGTTGGCTGGGAAAGGGGTTTGATGGAGGACACCGGGAGCTGGGCTGCCCAGGATGCACAGTGGCCAGCCTGCGCCTTGACCCAGCCGAGCTGCGAGGAGGATTCCTGGCACCCAGCAGTGTGCTGTGGGGATGTAGCCCCCATAACTGCTCTTTGCCGCTCATGGCTAGTCTGCTCCTCACCCAGGGAAGGAGCTGTGGTCTTCTCCCACGACTTCCCCTCTCTGGCACTGCTGAGGATTGAATCAGAATCTGAGCAGAATTTCCCCTTCTTTTAAGACAGGGTCTTGCAGGTCACCCACATTGGGCTCAAACTTAGGATCCTCCTGCTTTGGCCCTCAATAATGCTAGGGTCACAAGTATGTGCCACTGCCAGTTTTGGCTCCTCTTGATGGTAGTTTCATTTTCCTGAAACATGCAGGAACGTTTGTAATCTGCAGTATTGCCTTGTCTCTGAGCTGCTATGTTTTTCCTAGCATTCTGAGAATTGCCGGGTCGCCTGAGGTTTGGGGTGAGGCACCTTTGTGGGACACAGTGTGACAGACATGTTGACCGTAGAATGTGTGAGAAGTGAGCAGGCATGTGACCAGCAAGGCAGGGCACAGTGGGTCTTCCTGAGCTGAGCCCTTCAGTTCCAGGGGGTTGCAGGGGGTTGCGCTGGCTGAGTGTGGGATCCCTGCTCTTAGGCCAGTGTCTGTGTGGGCAGCTCCCCTAGCTTCCCCAGCAGCTGCAGAGACATTGAGCACTTGGAGACTGTGTTACGCTAGCTAGACCGAGGCCTGGTGAGGCTGTCCTTCCCTGTGGCGGGTTTGTAGGGTGCTGTAGCCCCTCTTCTCTGCGTGGCTGGCTCAGGGCTGCAACAGCACCCAGGTCTAAGAAAACGCAGCTCAGGCTCCTATGAGCCTGTAGTAGTTGGGATGTGGGACACAGAGCTACCTATGGCCCTCAGAGGAGCAGCTCTGTTTTCTGTGCCTTGTCAGCACCCATCCAAATCAAGACAGCAGTGGAAGCTCTGGCCATGGCTGGGTTCCCTCTATGTGGGTGCTTGCCTAGAATGCACTGAGCCCTCAGTGTTCTATCCCACCACCACAAAAAAAAACCCTTTTGAATCTTTTTTTTTTTTTTTTTTCCTTCTGGGACTGAGGTTTGAATTCATGACCTTGCACTTGCCAGGCCGGCCCTTGTGCCATGGATCTATCTCCCCGGCCCCACCTTTTAAATCTTGCAAGGTTTCCTTCCCTTCCAGTTTAAGCTCCGCATTAGGGGCTGAGGCAGAGAACTGCTTGAGGCCAGAGTGTGAGGCCGCCTGGGCCGTGTAATCAGCTTTACTCAATAGGAAAAAGACAACCCGAAATCTAAAACACTGCTTGAGAGAAGGCATTGCAGGGGGTGCTATCCTTACATTTTGGATAGTGACCATCACACTGCAAGTGTGAGCATGTGTAAACATAACAGCCCTGAGAGCCCACTCTTGATCATGCACCCTTTGGCTGGTCAGGGGTGATGGCGTGATGCCTATCCAGTGCTGTCCCTCACCAGTGAGCTCTCATCAGTGGTTGCTGTGGGCCTGCGCAGGACTGTGTGACAGGCAGCTGTGAGGTCTTCTGTGTGCTCACTTGCCAGTTGAGCTGCTGGGTGGCCAAAGTTTGTTTTTAGAGCATTGCCTGAGTATGTGAAGTCTGTTTTTGGCAAAGTGGGGAAATGCCTTGAATTGTCACAGTTTCATAAAAGTTGCAGTGTTGAGGTTGAGGCAGGAGGATCACCTAGAACAGTGATGGCAAACCTAAGAGTTTTCGTGGCACGGATTGCCCGCTGTGGCACAGGGCCACCAGCTTGCCATTGGCCTAGAGTTAGAGGCCAGCCTGGGCTACACAGCAGAGGTCCTGTCTACCAATAGGGACAAAAAGTTGAAATGTTGAGCATGTAGGATCACTTGTTTAGGGCAGTTCTCAAGTGTCCTTTCTCTGCAGGTATTTGAAATATCTCACCAAAAAATATTTGAAGAAGAATAATCTGCGTGACTGGTTGCGTGTAGTTGCTAGCAGCAAAGAGAGTTACGAATTACGTTACTTCCAGATTAACCAGGACGAAGAGGAGGAGGAAGATGAGGATTAAAGCTCCTTTGTCTGGAATATTTTTTATGAGTTCTTGAATAAAACTTGGGAAC
>PVJA010041336.1:0-17948 GCA_004027025.1 Myocastor coypus
GGCTCAGTGGTCTAAAGCGCCTGCTTAGGAAAGCTTGGGCAGCTGCAGGGACCGCGGTTCAATCCCCGGCACCACATGCTGCGCCAGCCCTGCCCTCAGGGCAGGCTGAGCCAGCCATAAAAATAAATAAATAAACAAACAAAAGTTCTGAAACAAGAAAAAAATTAAATTAAAAATTTAAAAAAAAAAAAAACTAACACTTTCAATAAACATTACTTTAAAAAAAAAACACCACATCTTTTTCAGCCATCTTTAGATGATAGGCATTTTGGTTGTTTCCATAATTTGGCTATCACAAATTGTGCTGCTATAAAGATAGGTGGACAAACATCACTATGATATGATGTTTTCAGTTCTTCTGGGAAGATTGCCAGTAACGGGCTAACTGGGTTGAGTGGGATTTCCAGTCCTAAACTTTTAAGGAGCCTCCACACTGATTTCCATAATGGTTTCACCAGTATGCATTGCCACCAGCGTACTAAAACACCAGAGTGACAAGCATTGGAAGCATGGTTTTAGTCTTACACGTTGCTACTCTGAATGTCAAAAACCTGTTGGATATTCTTAGAACCATTGCCTAATTCATCCTGTGTATATAAGCACATGATTTTGCCCCTGCCATGATTTCTAACTTTTCTGCTTTCTGTCTCTGTGGAGAAGTGTATCTTTTTCCCCACAGCTTCTCCAACATTTGTTCTTGGTTGATTTCTTTATGATAGCCATTCTTTCTGGGGTGAGATGGTGTCTAAGTGTTCTTTTAATTTGCATTTCATGGATGGCTAGTGATGTGGAGTGCTTCTTCATATATTTATAGGCTTGTTGTATTTCTTTCTATGAGAGGTATGTGTTCATCTCAGATGCTCATTTCTGGACTGGGTCTTTGAATTTTGAAATTCTAATGTTTTTTAGTTCTTTATAAATTCTTGATAGAAGACCTTTGCCTGAATACTTATTAAATTTTTCTCAAAATTTGTGGGTTGTCTTTTCACTCCGTTGGTAATTTCTTTTGATGTGTGAAAACTCATCCAGAGAAGGTCCCAGTTGTTGATTCTTTAAGTGTTAAACATGCATTTTGATTTTTGTCCATGAACTGTTTGCCTACCCTGATGCCTTCAAGAGTTCCTCCTACTTTCTCTTCTAGGGGATTTAGTGTTTCTCTTTTAATATTTAGATCTTTAATCCATTTTGACTTTAGTTTAGTGCAAGGTGATAGACTTGGGTCAAGTTTTAGTTTTCGGCATGTAGAGAACCAGTTTCTCCAGCACCATTTGTTAAGGCTTTTTCCAGTAAATATGTTTGGCCCTTTTTTCAAAGATAAGGTTGCTGATAGTGTTTGTATTTGCTTCTGCATCTTCTAATCTGTTCCATTAATCCTAAGCTCTACTTTTTTTGCCAATACCATGCTGATTTTATCACTGTAGCTTTGTGGTATAATTTTAGGTCAGGAATTGTAATGCCTCCTTCCTTATCTTTGTTGCCAAGGATTGTCTTTGCTATTCTAGGTCTTTTCTGGTTCCAAATAAATTTTAGGAATCACTTCTCCAGGTCTGTGAAGTATGTTGATTGTATTTTGATAGGGATTGCATTAAATCTGTATAACAATTTTGGGAGTATAGCCATCTTCACAATGTTGGTTCTTCCTATCCAGGAGCGGGAAATATCTTTCCATTTTCTGAAATCCGCTATGATCCCTGTTTTCAAAATACTGTAGCTTTCATTGAAAAGATCTTTTACATCTTTTGTTAGATTAATTCCTAAGTATTTCATTTTCCACAGTGCTATTGTAAAAGGTACTGAGAAACTCAGTTTTTTAATTGCATTGTTTGATCAATCTAAAAATGATAGTGCTAGAGATCTTTTGTATACCAAAGATAATAGAAAATACTCTAAAAGATTTGTGTTGGTATATTTAAGATCTGTAAAGGTATTTAAGTAGTCATTATTAAATTGTGCATATAACCTTCTTCTGACTTAAACACAAGGATCTTTTTCAGGGATAGAAGACTATAAATTTTTGTTGTTGTTGCTAGTTTGGTTGTTAGGAGAAGGTCTCCACATGTAGTTTAGACTGGACTTTGATCTCACTGGCCTGGAAGTCCAACCATATCTGGCCTAAAACTTGAAAATTTAAAGAAAGGCAGGGCTGGGGAAATAGCTCAGTAGAATAAGCGCTTGCCTGGCAAGCACAGGGTCCTGAGTTCAATATGTGGTACTGCAAAAAAAAAAATAATAAAATAAAAAATGAAAGAAATAAAAGGGAGAAGGATTTATAATGAAGCACTGAGGGGTTCTTTTTGACTTGAAAGTAATCCATGAAATAACATAATATTTTAATATGAGTTCTAAAACCTACTTGTTTGTATTTAAGGATAACAAAGCTGATGTGATTCTAAAATACAATGCAGATGAAGCCAGAAGTCTGAAAGCATATGGCGAGCTTCCTGAACATGGTAATAGCTGAGTTAAATTACCTTTTCAGATAGTGCTTAGGTAGAGGAATTTTTGTAGAGTTTTGGGCATTTATTTATTATAGTATACTCGATACTATTCCAAAAAAATGCTGCAGTTTTATTTCTGACAAATATATCTTAAGGAGTTATGCTTTTTAAGTCCTGGGCTTCTGCATAATGCCAGACAGGAATTATTACAGTAATATTTTAAAATTTAATATGAAGGGCCAGGGGTGTGACTCAGTGGTAGGCTGCTTGCCTGGCATACATATGACCCTGTATTGAATCCCCTGCACAAAAAAAATTTATATATATGAATGAAATGGTAAGAATTTGCTGCATGTAGTAGATTTGGTAGATGCAGGGTTTGGAAGTTATTTCTTAAAATGAAAACTTTGATTAAGTTATAAAGTTGGCTTGAGTTGGCCAAATAGCAGGTTAAAGCACCTGCTTAGCCAGACACAGCAGCCAGATTCAATCCTCGGCCTGCCCATTCCAGCCCCGTGCCCGGGGCACGCTGAGTAAGCTGTAATGCTGGCGTGGTGGTACATGCCTGTAATCTCAGCACTTGGGAGGCTGAACACAGGCAGATCACTACGAGTCCAATCTACGTAGTGAGGCTGTACACCCTGTAAAACCTTACTGAGAAAATACAAAAAAAATGGCTTGTGTGAATTTTCTATTACACTTTAGTGTTTGTTCTCCAACTCACTTACAGTGAGCAGTTACTACTTTTGGTAAAATTTTGATTATATATTTGTTGCATTTCCAGCTAAGATCAATGAAACTGATACATTTGGTCCTGGAGATGATGATGAAATTCAGTTTGATGACATTGGAGATGATGATGAAGACATCGATGATGTAAGTAGATGCACCCTGATTTTCTGATTTCTGTTTATGAGTTATCCATAGAGAAACCAGCCCTTTGTCCATAGGTCTTTTAGTTCTGGGAATGTGGAACACTTGAAAAAAATAGTATATTTTTAGACTTGTCCATTATTTAAATTCCTCAGTATTTAGGAAACAGCCAATCTCTTCATACTTTAAGTATTCTTACATTCCCTTTCATTATTTCTTTCTTTTTTTTTTTTTTTTTTTTTTGGCTTTTTGAGACAGGGTCTCACTATGCAGTTCAGGCTGGCTTTGAGCTCACTTATGTAGCCCAGGCTGGTCTCGAACTCACACCGATCCTCCTGCCTCAGCCTCCCGAGTGCTGGGATTACAGGCATGCGCCACCACGCCCGGCTTCCCTTTCCTTATTTCTTAAGAACAAATGTTTTCCTTGGCAATATAAATGTCAGGTCCTTAAGAATATTTAGAGGTGGGGCTTTAGCTAGCTCAGGGGTAGAATATGCAGTGGCCCTGCGCTTGATTCCTCCACTGCAAAAAGAAATGGGAGTAGACATCTGAGGAATACAAGAGCAAAGGAACATGCCTTCTCAAGTGAGGCATTAGTATGTTTAGGAATAATCTTGTTTGAACCAAATTAGTGTTGAAGCAGTGAAGTTAGAAATTCATTGAAAACCTTGTTAAAAGGATTTATCTGTTGAGTATACACAATTGGTAAGCCCTAATTTTGGTATGTTTATTTTGAGGGAAATGCATTGTTTTTCCCACTAAAGCAATAGTAGCCACAAAAGTGTTCTTCTGCTGTGAAATTCAAATACACTGAAATACAATATAAATTTAGCAACTGATGTAACAGGTTACTCTTACATGTTCCCATCAAAGCTGTAATTTGTATATCTTGCTGCTGGGACACTTGAACCTCCTATAGTACGTAAGTGACTGCCCCATCAAATGGCTTTTTATTTTATTAGTATCACTGATTAAAGTGATTAGATCCCAGACCAACTAATGGGACAGTCATGCATATACCACTGTTAGTTCAAGCCAGTAGAACACTTAAATCTGATTTCAACCTCCTTTATGTAAAACATAGTTCAGAAAGCACTCGTGTAAAACCCCAAAGTAATACTATTTCATTTTATTCAATGATGTAATTTCAAAATATCTAGAGCAGTTGTTCCTGATTACAAATATACACTAGTATTACCAGAACTTTCCAGAGATATCAAAAAAAGTCTTTCTTAGGTCTTATTGAGGCAAAAACCCCACGTGGTTCTATACAGTCACCTCAGAGTATTGAATCAAGGACACATGTACACGTGGAACCTCAGATCCCTTATGTAAATGGTGTAGTCTTTGAAGCTGTTCATGGTAGTGCATACCTATAATTGTACCAATTTGGAAGATGATGCAGGAGAATCGCTAGAGACGTTGTCTTAATTTTAAGATAGCTAAACATTGCATGTTAATACATCGGCTCATGAATGCTTCTGTTTGCAAAGAAATTCTGTTGACAAACAGAAGCATTTGGCAGAATTTTGCTTTCATTCACAAACTCCACTTTGGGTCAGAAGACCAAGGCCATCTTCCCCATGCAAACATAGCCATCTTTCCCAAAATTGTAAGATCTATGTACTGCTGTATTTCAGTGCAAAACTTGAATTTCATCCCCAGTATCACCAAGATTGTAATATTTAACGAACTAATTTTTTTTTGCGGTACTGGAGATTAAACTCAGGACCTTGCACTTGCCAGCCAAGCACTTATTCTACTGAGCTACCTCCCTGGCCCTTAATGAACTAAATTTTTAAAATTTAGAAAGGGCCTAGGGATGGAAGGAAAGAAGAAAACCAAACTTGCAGTACTTACACATACCACATACATATATCCCCACATATTTTAAGTTGCCTCTAAATAATACATAATATACTATAGATGCTAAAGAAGGAGTTGGGCTGTATTGTTTTGGAAATAGGAACAGGAAAAAATGTGTACAGGATACAGACATTATTTCTTCAAATATTTCCAGTATATTTTTGAATCTGTGGATCTGAAACTGGAAAACATTAGATGTATCTCATAGCCATCCCTAAATTTATCCTTAGTCTTAAATTTTGATGTATCTCCAAACCATAGAGAATCTGAGTACCAACCCCCAATGTATACATACGTACCTGTGACCTTTTAAACATAGTACCATTTTTTACAAACATTCTTTTGGGCTTGTTTTTTTGTATTTTGTTTTGTTTTGTTTGAGACAAGGTCTCACTACACAGTCCAGGCTGACTTTGAGCTCACTTTATAGCCCAGGCTGGTCTCGACTTGCAATGACCCTCCTTCCTCAGCCTCGTGAGTGCTGGAGTTCCACGTGTGAACCACCATGCCCAGCTAAACATACTCATTTTAAAAGGGCTGCGAGTTTCTTTCATTAGTAGAACGTCTGCTTAGGATACATAGGTCCCTGGGTTCAGCCTTCAGCACCTTAAAAAACAGAAAAGAACACAGATTTTCTAATGTATTTCAATTTGGAGATCCTGAGCCAAGAAAATTCTTGTGACTAAGCTGTTGCTAGTAGTGTATTAGTCACTTTATCAATCCTGGGACTCAATGCTACCACCAAGAAATTAAGGAGGAAAGATTGATTTTGGTTTTATGGGATATAGAAGCAGCATGGGCGAGGACCTGCCACAGAGGCAAGCCACTATGGCATCTGAGAACCCTATTTCCCAGAGTCTCCAGATGGTTTGTAGCAGTCCTACCTGTATACTCCCATATTACAATAACTAGAAGTGGTTTAGGACATACTTGTGAGGTTCTTAAGCTAAAATACAAAATTCTAAATCCCAAATCCCTAGCGCAAAAGAAAGGAAAGCAATACTAAACTTCATTAAGCATATTCCCACTAGCTATGGTGACGTATGCCTGTAATAGCAAAAGTTAATCTGTAATGACACACATTGCAAGAAGATGGCAATTTTGAAGTCAGCCTGGGTATCTCAGTGAAACTTTTCACTTAAAAATAAAAATGGTTGGGGTGTGGCACATCAGTGGTAGAGTACTTATCTAGCATGTGTGAGACCCTGTGTTCAGTACTCACTACTGCAAAAAAACAAATGCTTTATAACATGCAGCATTATACATGACATAAAAAATACTGCCAAAACCCAGAATTGAGAAATACCTGTTTCCCAGATAGACTGATGCAGTGAAAGTTGCACTTATATGTAGTACGTTGGAAATACTCTTCGTTTTAACTTGATGTTCTATTCCCTTTCAGATCTAAATGGAACCCAACATTTTACATTCCAGTTTTTCAGAAGATTATCCTACAATTTGGATTTTGGCCATCACCCTCCAAGAAGTTTTCATTAGCATGATTGTAATTTATTAGGGCAGTTCAATTGGGTTCTAAGTTATTTGTTTCTATGAAATCTGTTAATAATTATCTTAGATGAAATGTTAATCCCTTTTTATTGTATTAATTAATGAGCTTTTGGGTAAAATACCCTGTATATTTCAAAAGTTAATACATTACTGCCTTTCTTTCTTTGACACTTCCAGTGAGTAAATGGATGTTTTGAATAAACCACTTGCCTTGTATTCATTATAGATTGTGATTAACCCCTAACTTTTGACTAGCCTATTGAGCACACAGAATATTTCTCTGTATTCTCATTACCGAGATGTCCCCTCAAGATTTTGATACAATTTACAGGGGGTCTATATCTTCATTTGAATTAAAAAAAGATTTGTTTTCCATATTTAGTAACATGACTATTTTTATACTAATTTTGATAGCATTACATTGTTCTCATGATTTTACTTTGCCATCATACCACATGGGCTGGAGGAAGCATTTCCCCAATAGTTTTAGAACCTGGGTGTTAATACCAGCTTTGAATCTGTAAGCTAAGTTACACAAATTAAACTCTAGGTGGCACCCACTTAACAGTGAAAATACTGATGTGACTATTGAGGTGTTTATTTTATTTATTTTTTTAATTACTGTTCATAGAAAATTTTCCAAATAAAAAAGATTTTTTTGATTATATATATGTAGCCTATTTTTACAGAACAAAAGACTTGTTTAAAAATGTTATTTTCAGAAGTCATGCGTGTAGTTGGAATTGCGAATGCTTTATAAGCATTTAACTACTGGAGTGTAGTTCAATGAAAAGTCCCTAGGTCTGATCATCAGAATAATATTGGGAGAAAACAAGAGATCTCTAATTTCTGATGGAAGAGAGAGCTACCATGAGAAATACAATAAAATATTTGTGCTGCAGAGTATATTATACCCTCAGTATATTATAATAAGATTATATTATGTGGGCAAATTTGATTGGTAAGTGTTTTTGTTTTTGCTTATGTTAGGAATTTAGGTTTACCCTTCCATGTTTATAATCTTTTCTAATAAAATGAAGTTAGGGCTAGGCTAGGCAAAGCTACCTAGCTACATTGCAGTCATGTAATCGTAAAGAAGATCCATGTAGCTTCTGGAACTTTCACTGTGTTGCTCCCCAGAGAACTTTTCAGTCATGAAAAGTAATACACAGTAAAATAAACAAGATCATTTAAAATCCCACTTCAGCTAATTTCCTAAGTATGTAAACTCTGAATTCGAAATATGAGGTACTTTAAACATTATGACAGTGTATGTTTGTGATTCCTGTTTCTTATTCTATGGAATTTCTGTGCATTTACCTAGGTGGAATGCAGCTAAGACCAAGGGCTGGTTTTTAATAACTCAGAAGAAACCATCCTTGAACAACTTGGCAATTGTCTTCCTCAGTAACCTAAACTTGGGGTATTTATGCTTGTATACCTAAAAGTTTTGCTAAATTTACAGTGTATATAGATCCTTACATGTGATTTTTACAAAGAATGTTTAAACTCTACATATGTGCTATAGTTCTGTTAGGGATAATGGAACTCAAAAATAACTTTTTCTCCTTATCTCTAGCAAATGCGATTTAAGAGTTTTTAAAAAATTACTATGACCCCAATTCATGTACCTGCTGGTGGTATGTACTTTCATGTGTTAGTAATGACAACCCAATCTAGTGCTATTTACATCCTGGAAAATGTAGAATCATAATAATTAAAATAGTTGAAGAACAGTTGTAGCTCATACACAGTACTACTTTGAGAAATTCTTTCACATGTACTTGATGTGAAAATTTTATACATTCACTGATTTGATTATGTTTCAAATAAGGAATGGAAGTGGCCCATAAGAAAACCTTTTGTGGGGGCCCGGCAGGATGGCTCAGTGGTCTAAAGCGCCTGCTTAGGAAGGCTTAGGCGGCTGTAGGGACCACGGTTCCATCCCCGGCACCACATGCTGTGCCAGCCCTGCTGCCCTCAAGGCAGGCTGAGCCAGCCATAAAAATAAATAAATAAACAAAAGTTCTGAAACAAGAAAAAATAAAATAAATAATTAAAAAAGAAAACCTTTTTTTAATTTTGTTTGAGTTTTTGTTGTTATTTTTTTGGGCTCCCATGATAAAGTGCTGTAAGTAATACTTAGATAATAAAATACTTTACACCTAAGAATAAGGCTTCTTACTGCTAAGAAGTTATAATCATTACTACTAATCGATAGGATTACATTTTTAATACAGTTTATTCTATTTCCAGTTAGAATATATGATATTATGTTACTAAAGTGGCTAAAAAAACAAATGAAGAATTTGTATAAAAAGATTTGCCAAAATTTACTTGACTGTTGAATCTTTCTTGAACACCCAGCTTTTAAAGTGACTTCTTAAGAAGTCACTATAAACTATGCATGGTGAAAATTTTTATATTTTAATGAAAAATAGCCATTGGTTTTCTCATCATATCTTTGGAATCATGGCTACAAATAGCTGCTTATAAACTGTATGACTTGTAATTTAACTTAATCTCATTTCTTATATAGATATACACTATGATGCTGAGTAACATCTTTAGTAGGTATAAACTTGTCAATTGACTTCAGAGAAACTAAATAAAAGCATGTTTTGAGTAAAATACTTAGATAGATTTCTACTCGTTTTTTTGTTTATAGATGTAACAGGTAAAGGCATAAGAAGAAAAATGAGGTTCTTTGTGTTACCTGACATAAACAGTTAAATGTATTTATTTTGGTTTAAGATATTTAGCAGGGTGTGGTGGCACACGCCTCTAATCCCTGCACTTGGAGGTTGAGGCAGGAGGATCACGGGAGGATCTTTGTAAATTCAAGACAAGCCTAAGTTACAAGTGAGTTCAAGACCAGCCTGAACTGCATGGGGAGACCTTGTCTCAAAAAGACAAAAAAAAAAAAAAACCCAGATGTTTATACTGCCCAGCAAGTGTAAGTTTTATTTAGATCATTAGGAATACCCACAAGTCTAAGACTACTCTGTGTCTTTTGTTTACCTTAAACCAGTCTTCTCTTTTCATTTGAGTTTTGAGATGAAGTCTCACTAAGTTGCCAGAGCTAGGTTCAAACTTGTAGCCCTGCCTTAGCCTCTCAGTGCAACCACTGAGCTTTTATTCCTTGTATTTTTTTTTTCTTTCCTATTTAGGAAAGAACCACTTCTAAATTAAGTCTTAGTACAGGTGTGGAAAAAGCAATAGACTCTAAGGTATAAAATGAACTGAGTGATTTGGAGAGTGTATTGGACTTTGCCCCCAGCCCCATAAGACAGTGTGCTAGAGAGGGAAAGGCAGAGAATCTTAAGGTCTAGTGTCCTGTACCACTACCACGCTCTGCGCTCTACTGTGGGTGACCACAAGCGCTTTCTCTAGCTTGTCTCAGATTCAGGCTCCGAACCTGTAAGATGTGGATGATCAGAAGGGTACCTGCCTCAAAGTATTGTTGGATTAATAATGTAAATGTTTGTATATGTGATGCACAGAACAGTGTCTTCCTCTTTTTCACTTCGATGTTGAGGACTGTAAAATGCATGTCTTCTGTATTCTCTATTTACCATATCTTTTGCTTGTAGTTTTCCTATAATAGAAGGAACATGTAGAATATATATTTGTATATTCATGTGGACACAAATAATTGCTTCCAACCTTATTTAAAAATTTAGTGTAAGACTAAGAGTCTCAAAGTTGCTTGAAGATATTTTATAGAATACCAACTGCTATATTTCTTTATAGAAAGTTTATAGTTACTAGTATTGATGGCTATGGAAATACTTCATTTTTAAGTTTTAGTGAACCATTTTACTACAGGTTCATGATGACTAATTAGTAGTGACTGGTTTAGAGGTTTCCTTTCTCACCATGTGTAATACTGTAAAGAAAACAGATGCAAACTACTGCAATTAGAAAATAAAATATACATCAGCTTTGAACAATGTATACAATTGATTCTTTTCAAACTGTTTATAAAATTTTAACTAAACTTTCATGGTAATTTTCTGAAATTTTGATTTTCTTAAAAAAATTAAGAGGTATGTTTTCCATTTTATGTTTGTTTTTGACTTCTGAACTGAATGAATTGATTTAACAGCATTCTAAATATGGCGTTACATTTATCAGCAAACAAATTTGTTGCAAACCTGTGCTGAAGACATGTTCTAAAGGTAACTCAATTATCCAGGATAATCTCAGATTGCCAAAGTCCCAATCAGCAGAGCTGCAAAGGTCTATAAGTGAAGTAAATATATTTCTGGCCAATGTGCCCAATTTTAAAAAGCTAATCTTGGGCTGGGGATGCAGCTCAGTAGCACAGCACTTGCCTAGCAAGCACAAGGCCCTGAGTTCAATTCCCGATACCTAAATAAATAAAAGACTAGTCTCAAGTGTTCCCATCCTGTCTTGTTTAGTTTACAACTTGATAGTGGTAGATCAAAAAGTAGGTAGATCAGGTCACGTTGCTAATTATTGTCAGATACAGAATTCTTTGGATTTTTTGCATTATAAATATGTATTTATTATTTGTATATTTTGAGACAGGGCCTACTATGTTGTTAAGGCTGGCCTTAAATTCACTATCCTAGGCTGGTCTCAAAATCACAATGATCCTCCTGCCTCAGCCTCCCAATTACTAGAATTCCATACATATACCAGCACCTCTGGCTGATATTTATGATTTTAAACATCTTTTGAACCAGGGTCTTGCACATGGTAGGCAAATTCTGTTGTTACCTACATCAAACCAGCCTTGGAATTTTTTGAGTTTAGTAAGTGCTTGTGAGACTATTGAGGAAAAAGCTAAATTCAGTTTTTCTATGCTCTGCATCACATGGATTTCTGCGAACAAATAATTGGATTTCTTACACACTAAGCAAGCAGTCACTTCTGCAGAAGGCTGACACTACGTGAATGTCCTACACAGTTTAGTTCTGGTTCTGATTAAAGATAGTTCTGTCTCCAAGGCTGCAACCCATAGCCCACCTCAGATGCTAATCGGCAGCTCTAAGTTGTTCAACTGTGCTTCTGATACACCAGCTTTAAGGTTTTCACAACCTCTTCTTGGGACTGATTAATTTCTAGGGTGACTTACAGAACTTGGGGATACATTTACTCTTTGTCACCAGTACATAGCATACAGTGAAGGATACTGACAAATGGCTAGATTGCCAGCAAAATGGGGAAGGGACACAGAACTATCATTCCCATAGAAGCCCCTCACATGCTTGGGTATTCTACAGTTCTGAATCCCTGTCCTTGAGCCAGAGTACTTCGTATGTGTCGACCAGAACACCATATTGCAACACATCAAATACAAAAGTACATACACAACTATCTTCGCTAAGCCAAAGAGATTTGTAAAAATTTGAATGCCATCTCAAGTTTGGGTTTTTCCATTTTTCATTAAAAGTATGTGTAGCACTGGATTTATTATTAATACATGCAGTTTTAGATTTACATATAGTCATTCATTGAAAGCCCTGCCCTAAATACAGAACTAGTGGGAGGGTGGGACCAAGAGATTAATGAGGTCAAAAGTATTAGTATTATTAGTATTATGGCTGGCTCAGCCTGCCCTGGGGGTGGGGGTGGTGTAGCATGTGGTGCCGGTGATCGAATTGTGGTCCCTGTGGTTGTCTAAGCTTGCCTCAACAGACTTTAGACTGCTGCACCGTTTTGCCGGCCCCGATAAAGGTAAAAATTATTGAAGTTTGTTATGTGCACTAATGAATGCAAGAACGTAGACCATCAGCCTGTATAACCAATATGTACTAATATCTACCATATGTCCTTCCACTTAAGCTTGTGGAAAATACATAATCATTAGGGCTAGAACTAGCACGCGAATGGGCTTGTGACTTGAAGCAAAGTTTGACACTTGCCAGCAATACATTTATACTTTCAAGGAAAATTAGGATCCTCTAACTGAAATTACCACCATTATTATTTTTTAAAGAACTTTTATTTATTTATTTTTATGGCCGGCTCAGCCTGCTCTGAGGGCAGGGCTGACACAGCATGTGGTGCCAGGAATCGAACCGCAGTCCCTGCAGCTGCCTAAGCTTTCCTAAGCAGGTGCTTTAGACCACTGAGCCATCCTGCCGGGCCTACCACCATTATTTTTTAAAATTCTCAATTCTTAAATGTAAATTGGGAATTACAGACTTCCTATAAAGGACCAAGTAGTAACTGTTTTAGACTTCGCAAGTCATGTGGTCTCTAACAACTGTATAGAGACCACATTAATTCTTCCTGTATAGCACAAAACAAGTAGATTTTAAGATATTCAACTTGTGAGTATAGACTTTTAGGAAATTAATGGGGAAAAGCCAAGAAATTATTGAAAATACGTTGTATTCCTGGATGGTCTGACTTATTAAAAATGTAATCTCAAATTAATCTTTGTGTTTCATTTTAATTAATATTAGGATTTGAGGATGGGAGAATTAGAAAACATTGTAGAATAGATTAATATGGGCATTACTAATATCTCAGCCCAATTTTTAAAAGTACTCAGGCCTGAGAATGTAGCTCACTGACAGAACATGTCCTTAGCATGCATAAGGCCCTGAGGTCAGTCATTTGCACTGTACATACAGAAAATGAGAAGTGCAGACTCCACATAGTAAGCCACGCCCTAAATCAGTACAAAATGCGGCAACTAGCAAGATTAGATCAAAAGCAAGTCTATGAATATATGAATTTTATATATGATAAACAGCTTTAAAAACCATTGAGGGAAAAATAAAGATGGTACTGAAAAAACAGAGAAAAGTGAATTTGAATCTCTCACACCATTGTATAGATTGTTTCTTTACCCTTTGGATTTTATTTCTTCTTCTGTCCAGAAGATTTTTTGTGTGTGTGTGTGTGTGGGACCAGGGTTTGAACTCACGACCTTACTTGCCAGGCAGGGACTTGTGGCAGAGCTATCTCCCCAGCCCCTCCAGAAGATTATTTTGATGTAATTGTTTTTTATGCTTTTTCAATGTATGTTTTTGGGCCAGTGAGATGGTTCAGTGGTCTAAAGCTCTTGCTTAGGCAATATTAGGCAACCACAAGGACTGTGGTTCGATCCCCAGCACCGCATGCTGTGCCAGCCCCACCCCTAGGGCAGGCTGAGCTGGCCGTAATGTATATACACTAAATAACAAAAATTAATATATGTTTTTAAGGCCCCTTTGAGGTTATTTCTCTGTGTTCTATTCCATTTGTCTACTTTTGTGCCAGTATCATGCCATATTTCTATAGCTTCATAATATAATTTAAATTTTAAATGTGATGCCTTCCACTTTGCTCATTTTCCTCAGAATTGCTTTGGCTAATCTAAGTTTCTTTTATTTGTATATAATTTTTTATGTATTTGGTGCACAGTGTACAGGACCTCACTATGTAGCTCAGACTCACTGTGGTTCTCCTGTTTTCAGCCTCCCAAATGCTGGGATTACAGGCGCATGAGACTGTTTCTAATTTCTAATTACCCTCTTCAATCTCTTCAGAGTTTTATAGTTTTGGTTAGAGGGCTTTTTCACCTTCTCTTGTTAGACTAAGTGAAGGTTGATTCCATTTAACCTAACTACCTCTCGGGTATATTCCCCAAAGAATTAAATACATAGTACTAGAATGATCTATGTGTACCCTCTGTACCCATGTTTGTAATAGCACAGTGCACAATAACAAAGCTCTGGAAATAGGCTAGATACCAATGAGCAGAAGAAAGGATAAAGAAGATGTGGTATGTATATTCAGTGGAATATTATTTAGTCACGTAGAATAAAGTGATTTGTAGGGAAATTGGTGGGTTTTGAGACCATCATGTTAAGTGAAATAAATCACAGTTACATATCACATGGTTCCTCTTCCATGGAAAATCCAAAAATGCTAATTAATGAGTAAAGAAGGTAGTAGGGGGGCCCGGCAGGATGGCCCAGTGGTCTAAAGTGCCTGCTTAGGAAAACTTGGGCAGCTTGGGGGACCACAGTTCGATCCCCGGCACCACATGCTGCGCCAGCCCTGCCCATGGGGCGGGCTGAGCTGGCCGTAAAAATGAGTGAATAAACAAAGGTTCTGAAACAAGAAAAAAATAAATAAATAAAATAAAAAATTCTATTTAAAGAAGGTAGTAGGAAGTGGAGGTAGACTTTGGGGAAGACAAAGGATCAGAGGAAAGAGGTCAAGTAATGTTCAAAATGATCAAGAAATTATAGTAATTTCTATATCAAACATACACTAATAAAATGTTAAAACAAAAATTATAACAGTCCCCAATTTCTTAGTAATGTTACTCAATTGTTCAGCTCTAGGTACTGGCCCTGACTTGCTTCTCTGCCCCTTTTTGTCTTTCAGTTCCCTCACTTACTTAGCACACTTATGGCCTGCTCCAGGCCCATCTTGGAGTGTGTCAGAGCACATCACAGAAATATTTTTGCCCCACAAAAGGATTCTCCAAGTTTCTTCTGAGTCGCAGATGCCAATTTCTGAGGGCTTCAGCTCACTCCCATTTTTCTGTCAAATTGAAACATAATTTACACACCATAAAATTCATTTGTTTGATACAAACATTTTGGTATACCTACAGGCATGCAGTGTTACCTTAATTCCAGAACGTGTTCATCCTGCAAAGAAATTTATTTTATTTATTTATTTATTTTTTTATCTTTTTGAGACACGGTCTCGCTATGCAGTTGAGGCTGGCCTTGAGCTCACTTTTGTAGCCCAGGCTGGTCTCGAACTCACACCCATCCTCCTGTCTCAGCCTCCCGAGTGCTGGGATTACAGGCTTGCACCACCACGCCCGGCTTCTGCAAAAAAATTTATACCTAGTACTCAACTTCATTTGGTGTATGTGGGGAATGTACAAGGGTCAATCTCTGAAGTCTCCCACTGAGCTACATTCTCTGCCTATTTTACTCTAATTATTTTAATCTGTTTACAGTACTGGGGATTGAATTCAGGATCTTCTCTATGAGCCACATCCCAAGCCCTTTTTTAAAAAAATTTTGAAACGAACTTTCTGGGGCCGGGCGGGATGGCTCAGTGGTCTAAAGTGCCTGATTGGGAAAGCTTGGGCGGCTTCAGGGACCCCGGTTCGATCCCTGGCACCACATGCTGCGCCAGCTCTGCCCTTGGGGCAGGCTGAACCAGCCACAAAAATGAGTGAATAAACAAACAAAGGTTCTGAAACAAGAAAAAAAAATAAATAAAATAAAAAATTATTAAAAACAAAAACAAAAACAAAAAACGAACTTTCTAAATTCTTAAGTTGCCATGCCTGGGCTTATATTTGGGATCCTCCTACCTAAGCCTTCCTAGTAGGTAGGATTACATACAGGCGTATATCACCATACCTGGCTTCAAATTCTTTCTTAATCATGTATTTCTTATTTCTCCCAGGATGGGAATAAAACCCTCTGGACTAGCAGCATTCTGGTAGGCTGCGTCATAAAGACTGAAAATTTAAGCCCAGCAGGTCTCAGTGGAGCAGGATTTCTGGGAATTTGAGGCTAACCTGGGCTGTATAGAGTTCGGGGCTGGACTGAAGTGCATGAAGAGACTCAATTTTTTTTTCAACTCCAGTTTGGGCTAAAAGGTTAGGGAGACCCTGTCTCAAAACAACAAAAAATAATAAAAATGGCTAGCCCTATACCTCACTGTGTCAGTGTGAAGGCCCTGAGCTCTGCTCAGTAGTCAAAATAGATCATCCAACCTAGAGCCTAGAGTTATCACTTGACTGACCGTAAGCACCTGAACACTTGGGGTGCCCAGACAACGATGGCTTCTCCTGGGCCAGCCAGAGAGCTCAGTGGACTAAAGCGCCTGCAGATGCAGGGACCGACATTTTGATTCCTGGTGTGCTGCGCCGGCCTCGCCCTGGGAATGTGCTAAGACCAGAACTGAAACTGGGTGTGGTGGCACGTGTCTGTAATCCCAGCACTTGGGAGGCTGAAAGCCGGAGGAACACTGAGTGTGATCTACATAGGAGAGCCTGCAGACCCTGTATGAAAAAATCCAAAAAAAAATGGCTTCATTATGATTGGTTTTTATTCTGTGCTGCTGGAGATCAAACAAAAGGCCTCTCACGTTAGGAAAGCACCACAAAACTACACCTTCAGGGGCCGGGGAGATAGTTTCGTGTCAAGTGCTTGCCTGACACATGCAAGGTTGTGAGTTCGAACCCCAGTCCCACAAAAAAAAAAAAAGAAAGAAAGAAAAAAGAAAAGAAAACAACAAACTCCAGCTCCTTCAATGTTTCTGAGTTCTCTCACCTTCCTGAGATGTACTTCCAAGGCAACAAACTTAGCAATTTCTTGTGTATACCCCAGATAAACGGTCCTCTGAGAGATACCTGAAATGTGCATCATTGCGTCACGCCCTGCTTTTCCTTGAATAGCGACCCCAATAACCTACTGAGTCTGCCCTGGCACTCGCATCCGTGGGGCGAGGGCCACGTGTGCTGGTGGGAGGTATCACTTAGTACCTACTGCTTCTCAAGAACTGGAGCCAGTGTTTGGAAGACGTGACCTCTGGTGCCCACACGCGCGACACTCGCTTGAGGAAAAGGTAGCCAAAACGGTAACCAGAGGGGCAGCACTTTGTATACAGACATGCAAGCTGCGTAAGTTGGTATTTGTTTTGGATGAATATGTATGTATACTGTGTGTGTGTGTGCACTGTTGGCGCGGTGAGGAGGTTTGCGCACGCTGTAACTGCAACTACATTTATACATGTTTTCGGTACACATGAGGCATGTGCACGCTGCGGCGTAAGCACTGTTCAAACTACACACATGCGTTCAGATCTATTTTGTATGTACTATTCACGGTGTACCGTAAAGACCCGCGGGTGCTTTGTGGTACGACTGCTGAGGGTATCGCACACGCAGGCTGTGTGAAAAGCGTTGGGCCCATGGCACGTGCATACTGTGTGCATGCGCACACGCGCGTTTTTATGAAAGCTGATGCGCATGCGGGTGCGCGAGGGTCTCGTGCGGCATTGCCCGCCAGAGGGAGAGGTGCGTGCGTGCTGTTAGAACGCGTGCGCGTGCGGGCGTGCGCGAATCTGGTGCGGCGCGGCGGGTTGGGCAGTGCGTCTGTGCGGCGGGCGCATCCCAATGGAGTGCCGCGGCAGTTTCGGGTCTGGCGCCCGGGCTGAGGGGACTTCGAGGAGCATTCTGCCTCCCGGGAGGACAGCTGAGTCGGGCACAGCTCGGACCTTGCCACCCACCCACCGTCTGTCAGGTAGGGCCTTCGG
>PVJA010041337.1:0-17967 GCA_004027025.1 Myocastor coypus
TTTTTTGTCTTTTTGAGACAGGGTCTCACTATGCAGTTCAGGCTGGCCTTGAGCTCACTTTTGTAGCCCAGGCTGGTCTCGAACTCACACCAATCCTCCTGCCTCAGCCTCCCGAGTGCTGGGATTACAGGTGTGAGCCACCACGCCTGGCTAAGAGTTCCTTTTCTTTAACAATATATATATATATATATATATTTTTTTTTTTTTTTAAAGAAATGGCTAGGTTCGTAGTCTCCAAAAAGACCTCCACAGGTCCTTCCTCATAAGAGCACCCATGAGAGGCACCACAGCTCTCCACTCTATATTCATGCTTTGTCACACAAGTTCTGTGTTCAGATATGACCCTAAGTAGATCATTCAGAAAGCAACATCATCAGGGACCACCCACTCGGGACCCACCTCCTGTTTCTATCTGACAGAAGCCTCCTTTTGCTTTTTTTTAATTAATGTTTATTGAAAGTGCTAATGTTTAATTGTTTGATCAATCCCACGTACCTACATCTATCAATCCAAACTGATCCGACAATGAAAACATGTAATATAACCGTTGTTAAATTTTTCTTGTTTTGAAATCCTGTACTATTTGTGCTAGGCTTGGTGGCGCATGCCTGTAATCCTAGCACTTGGGAGGCTGAGGCAGGAGAAACAGTGTGAGTTCGAGACCAGCCTGGGCCACAAAAATGAGCTCAAGGCCAGACTGAACTGCATAGCAAGACCCTGTCTCAAAAAGAGCAAAAAAAAAAAAAAAAAAAAAAAAAGAGAGAGAGAGAGAGACTGTATTCCTTGTGTCCAGCTAGACAGGTATACATGCAGGGCATGGAGCAGGGGGCAGATAAGAAGACTCCGACTCATAACAGAGTTCACAGTGAACAACACGAAACCATATGACCCTGGGGTAGTTTAGTTGCTTTACTATCCTCAGTGCCTCAGAAACCTGGACCCATCTCAGCTGCTGGACATTTTGCCTGGGAACATCAATAGCTTGAGGAACAGAGTACAGCTCCAGGCTTAAATTGTCCAGTCTGGCAGTGTGGCAGAGCAAGTTCTTCATGGTGCCTGTGGATACAGAATTCTTTATGAAGCAGAAGGTAGTGAGCTGTGTACAATGGCTCAGGGCAGGCAGGATGGTACACAGCTGGTCATCTGTGATTCCACAGGTTTCCAAATGCAGGTTGGTCAGGGTGGTGGCAATGGTATCCAGGAGAATTTGAAGGGGCTCAGGATTAAAATCTGTCAGCTTGATGCCACTCAGATCCAAGTGTTTTAGCTGTCTGATGTGCACACTCTGGGGCAGCTGGCTCTAGTCAGTCTGTGAAAGCTGGCAGTGAGTTAATGAGAGGGTCTCCAAGGGGACCGCCAGACACCTGGAGCAAACCTTTTGTGTCAGAATTTCATCAAGAGCATTTAGCACGGCTTGTAAGGTCTCTAAGTTTCTCTTCTCTAGATGGACAACATCCAGATGAATTTGTGATGTTCCTGCTTGCCTCATGCTCATCAGTGATCTCAGGGGCAGGGAAGGAAAGGGCCAGGACAGCACCATGGCCTTCAGCACCTCTGTGTGTCCTCTGGAAACGGCCTCCATGAATACAGATGGGAAGAGATCCCCTGGCAAATCTTCTATAGCCTCTGTGGCCAAAACTCTATCTCTGAACAGATTCTGCACTGCCAGCTGCACGAGTGTACACGGTGACTGGGTGCTCATCCTGGTGAATAAAGAAGGCCCAGGATCCGGGGCTGGATGAGATTCACCAGGTACTCAAAGATCCCAGGAAACCGGTTAGCAGATTCAGGTTCAGTCGACAGGAGCTTTCTTTCCTCTAATAAATATATTTTTCTCATAACAAAAAGAAAAGAAAAGCCAGGTGTGGTGGTGCATGCCTGTAATCCCAGCACTTGGGAGAGGCTGAGGCAGGAGAATCAATGAGAGTTTGAGACCAGCCTGGGCTACGAAAGTGAGCTCAAGGCCAGCCTGAACTGCAGCCTGTCTCAAAAAAAAGATACACACACAAAAAAAAAAAAAAAAAGCAAAAAAAAAAAGCAACATCAGTCAAATCAGTGAACCATTCAACTTGCTTGAATGGGCCTGGATACCTGAGAATATCTGCCCTTGAGAACCTTCAAGGAATTAATATCACCAGGGCATCATCCATCCAGTGAAGCACAACAGGAAGTACATGTGCAGACTACACGTCCAGTGTAGCTGAGGCCAGGTGGCTACAACCTAATTGCTGGGTGAACATTTTCCCTTTATCTTTCCCACAAGTTCTAAGGGGAGGAGGAAGGCTGTTTTTAAAAATGACATGCCAGAGTTAAAATAACAGATAAAATGTATTCTCTGTACTCTTTGATATTATTCAAAGGGCCCAGGTCTCTAATTTCTGTTAGGTGTTCATTTCTGTCACTAAGGGTTTCATAAAAGAGTTGGATTCCACAGGTTATTGAAAAAACATCACGTGGGAACTAGACCTCTGCCTTTGTAATTTAAGGGTTTGGGTACATACAGGGATACCAAGGTCTGCCTGCCTACCTGCTGCCTGCTCATTAGGAGTTATTCTTAGTGTTGAGGGTACAGTTCAATGGGAAAGCATTTGCTTACCATGGATGAAGCCCTATGCTCAGCCCCCTGCAAGAGTGAGGATGTTAAGATGCCTTGGAACAATCACTACTTCAGGTGTAGACTAGGACTGTCATCATTCTAGGATAAACAGGAAGCTATCAAAGGCTTCTAAAAGTTTTTCTAAAGGACCCAGGAACCATCATAAAGGGGATCTCTCTAGTCAGCTTGAGATTCCTAAGCATTTATCCTACATTCACTATATAATCTGTACCTCCAGGTAAGCAAATAGCTGATTCTTCTTTGTAGAAGTGTTTCAAGCTAATTAAATGAAGACATAAAGAACTTTCTATACCACTATTTTGCCATCCCTGCTGAAATAATGAGTTCAGGAAATTATCACCAATGTTGTTAAAATCACTAACACATAAACTGACTGATAAGAAGTTTTATAATAGGAGAACCAGATTAGCAATATCCAAATCCACTGATCAACATAAATATCAGAAAGAGAGAAGGAACTAAAGTGTTGCTTTTGCTTTTGTTGTAGTTGTTGTTTTTGACAGTTTGTGACAAGGCCAAGGACCACAGGAGAGCTCCTGATTGCTGTGGGTGGCTCAGGCACTCCAGGTGGGCCAGGTCCACTTCCTCGTTACCATCACAGGCGCTGGCTTTACAGGTGATGGCCATGCACCGTTCTGGACAGTACTTGTTCTTTCAGATCCTGTGGCAGACTCTGCTGAGGGTGGCAAATGCATTCTTGTTAATGGTAGTATGCACATAGGCAGTGGCTGGCTACCACTGTCTGGAACTCCACTTCATGACCACCACAACCCCCTTAATATTGGCCGTAGGCTCCATGCCCACTGTCCTGCAGTGAATCAGCCCACTGTAGCAAAAAGAGTTGCTTCTTAAGTCACCATGGTAAGAAAAACACAAAACCTCAGAAGTTGCAGCCTGCCTGTTATGGTTTATGTCTAGTTGTCCCTCCAAAGCCTCATGTAGTCATTGGGTGGGGACTTCTATAGATTGAGACTTGACTCATGAGTCACTGGGATTATGTGTTTTAGTACTGATGGGATTATGGGTCTGAGTAGGGCTGGGACTATGGGTGTGGTCTAGGGCGGACATCCTAAGGCAGAGAGCCTGGCAGGAATATAAAGAGAGACAGAGAGCAGACTAGAGCTGTTGCTCTGCTGCTGTGTTTGGTTGGCTGCCTCTGTCACCATTTTGTTGCTGTTCCACTGCCATGAACTGGATGCTCTCTGTCCTGCTCCACTCAGCTTCGGGCCAGCCGAATATGGACTGAAACCTCCATGAACTGTGAGCTAAATAAACTTTCCTTCATTTTGAGTGTTGGGTATTTGCCCCAACAATGAGTAAAAAGTAACCAAGACACTGCTCCCCTTGCCCCTGCCCCATGCCTGCCACTGAACCTAAGTCTGATCTGACTCAGGCCATAGAGGACATGGAGGAAGACACTAACACTACCATGTGGCACTCAACACATTCCCAATGTAGGAAATCCTACAAAACAAATGATCCAGTTTTGCCAATAAACTGCAATGACGAAAAATGGTGAGCCTGTAAATTAAAATACCTGTCACATAAAACCAAAGACAATATTTGGATCTTGTATCAAACTGTATTCAAAAGGGAGGATAAGTAGAATCAGGACAATCTGAATAGATAATAAAAGTAATTAATGAACTGATCATCTTCTTAAGAATGCTCATGTTGCAACATACCTGAAGTACTTATGGATGAAATTATGGCTCTATCTACACTTATAGGCGACTGCATCCAGTCTTACAGCTTTAAATATCTCTTTATGCTATTTCCTCCAAAAATTAAATGTCATGCCTCAATCTTGCCCCCCACACCAGACTTCCACCCAACTGCCTATGAGGCAGACCTGAAATGAGAGGACTCACAACCCCATGAAAGATTGTTCCTCATCAGCATCACCTGGCTCAGTAGATGGCACTATGTCCCATCCAGATGCTCCAAGCCCAGATGTGGCAGTGGTCTGGACCCCTTCCCTCTGCTCCCACATTCCCTCCATCAGAAGAGTCCACTGGCCCCAACTGTAAGTCTATCTTCTTGCCACATCTACTGTTCTACCAGCCCAAGCATCCTCTATTTCCTTGCTGAACTACTGCAAAACAGGACCTTATCTGCTTTTTCACTCTGATTTTCAACAATGTTTTCCTTCACAAATTATATTCAGACACAATCTTGATACTCCCAGAATACTTCAATTTTTTTTAAGCTGGGGCTTTTGCACCTGCCAGCAAGCTCTACCCAGAAAGCTATCTGGCTGGCTGCTGCCTTTGTTTCTACTCAGGTCTCTGTGCAGGGTCCATTTTTGAGCACAGTCAGGAAACAGCCCCCTCACAGTCAACTACACTCTCCCCAGTCATGCTTTATTTTTTAACACTGCATGCCTAAAAATATACTGTCTTGCTTATGTACTTGTTTCCCCAACAAGAATCTAGGCTCAAGAGCACAGAGACTATTAAGCAGATGTCCCATCACCAGCACAAAATGTGGGACTCAAGAAACTGACAAGAAGAGAAGCTGTGGTTGGCTGAAGCCAAGGCAGAAATGACCCAATGGAAGGGCAATAGGGTGGGGAGGGGCATAGTGAGGAAATAGGAAGAGTGTGCAACACATTGCAGAAAATTCAAGCATTTGTTAGGCACACACAGGGACTGGGGTTCTATCCCTGGCCCGAAGTGCCAGCCCCACCCTGGTGCACTGAAACAGGAATTGAGACTGGGCATGGTGGCACACACCTGTAATCCCAGCACTTAGGAGGCTGAAAAACAGGAAGGATCACTAATAAGTCTGATCTGTGCAGCAAGACCCTGTAGACCCTATACTAAGCACATTTTTTAAAAAAATGAAAGAAAAGAAAATAAAATCCAAGCATTTGGATCATGTTTTGAGATAAATAGATTTGTATATGTGGAGATGTTAGCTGCAGCTTACTGCATCTGGTTTTTTATTCTAAGGAGACTGAGAACCTGTTGAGTGCCAGGCTTAGTCACGGTCAAGTCACAGAGGTCACAGGGAAGATGGACGCCTGCTTATTGCTACCTTATTCCTTCAGCATGTATTTGAGTGGCTGCTAAATGCTGTTCTCAGCACTCAGAATATAGCAGTGAGCAAAACAGCCCCTGCTAGGTTTAAGTCTAAAATGTCTCCCAAAAGCCTCCCACACCGAGAGAAAGGGTTTTCAGAAAGTGACTGGATCATAGGGGTATGACACGTATCAGGGATCAGGAGGCTAAGGTAGGAGGACTGCAAGTTCAAGGTCAGCTTGGGCTACAAAAACTAGGCATCCCAGAAGTAATGCAACAAGGGCCTCAGCAATGCGCTCCGGGCAAGAAGTGTGAGTGTGAGATGGCTGTGAAGTAGAGGCAGGAGCCTGGCCTGGCCTGCCACAGCACTCCTGCCTCCCTTGGGATCTGACAGGGAACATAGTCTCAGCTGAGGAAGAGCTAGCCCAGAGAGGTGAAGGTGTAAATCGGCCTTCAGGCCCAGGTGTCAAGTGAACAGTCCACCACGGAGAGCCCTGAGCCCACACCACTGAGCACCACTGACAGTGAGGGTAGCAACTGAGGGAGTAGTAACACAGCCATGCAGCCCCACCGACGGCTAAGCCCCAGCTGACCAGCTCCCTCCTTTGCTGCCTCAGGGGTGCTGCTTCAGCTCTCCCAACCTCACGTGTGTCATCTTCTAAATGGGGATGTGAGCCTAGCAGTCTTGTGGGAAGTGAGTTAATACATGAAAATACTCTCAGCTTATGGGTCTGGAACACCTAAGGAGCCTATGCAATAATACCCAACTCAGTAGGGAACTGTTTAAATCCTAAAGAACAACAAAGAAGGGTCAGAGTTCAAGTAACAGAGAAAGTCAGGGGCAGTGCAATGGGGGAGACAAACAGGCCCTTAATCCAGGAAAACCAAGACAATATGGGCATCCAGGCAGCAGCTCAGAGGCAGCTCTGGAAACTGCAGGACTGAGGACAGACTGGCTACTTATCCACAACAGGGAAAACAGATAAGCAAATTGGGAGCCTGTTAAGTACATGAAATAATAAACAACTCTTATCCCAATGTTCTAGGGCCAAGTGTCACCTGATTATAGAGCCCTAAGGAAGGACTAAAACACGGAGAGGCTCAACAGGAGGGATGAAGGAAGTGGGCATCAAATTACAAATACAGAGGGCTGGCCAAATAGCTCAGTGGGTTAACGCACTGCAAGCAGGCCCAGGAGCTAGGAGTTCCATCCCCAGGGCCTGTAGTGGGGCAGTGCTGAGCCAGCAACTGAGACTGGGCATGGTAGCGTGGCCTGTAATCCCAGCTCTTGGGCACTGTAAACAGATAGATCACTAGAGTCTGATCCACTAGTGAGACCTTGAACACCCTATAGACCCTTCCCTAAAATACAGGCATCAAAATGAACATGTAGGGGCTCAGTGAGACTTGTTCCCCACACTGCACAGCCCGCCCTGTTTCTGCACACAGATTACTAAACTGTTCCATGCCATGCCAGGGCAACACTTGGAGAATTGTTCTCTCAATCTCACAGGCTCACGCATCATCGCCCCCAGGCTACTAAATGGCAGGGGTACCACAGGCACCCAACTTTAGAGTTCTAAACCCAGGCTCCTAGGGAGCTGGGGAGATGGCTCCGAGGCACAAGTGCCTGCTGGGCAAGTGCAAGGTCGTGAGTTTGAACCCCAGTCCCACAAAAAAAAAAAAATAAATAAACCCAGGCTCCTAGTCCTGGCCTCATAGGAAATCCCCCACAGGCAGAGGACAAACAGATTCTGAGTGAAATTGCCATGAACTTGGATGAACTTGTGTGATGTCCAGTCCACAAAAACTTCTGCACCTTTTCTCTGTCTGGAAAATAATCAAATTTCAGAACCAGCCTTTCAGTGGCTGCTCTGTTCCAACTCCCTCTCCACAGTGGTGCCCTTGGACCACTGGAGTCACGGTGGTCCTGAACAGGCTGTTCTCTACCTACTTAGCTGCACACTTCTCTCTTTTGCCAGGGAGAGGGCCACGTGCATTTTTTATATTTCCCAGACTCTCCCACAATGCTTGGTCCCAAGAACAAGCTCAATAAATACTGATTTATTTTTCCCTGGAAAGACTAAGATTTGAATAAGCTATAAAGGAAGCATACAAAAAAAAAAAAAAAAAAAAAAAAAAAAAAAAAAAAAAAAAAAAAAAAAAAAAAAAAAAAAAAAAAAAAAGTCAAGAAAAGAATTAGCAAGCATCAAGAGGTCCCAAATTAATTAACATGTACAATCACATGATGTCACATGGTATTGCACCTCCTCAACTAACACCATGTGTCTGGACACAGTCAATGAGTATGCCATCAAAATTAAAGCTCAGCAATGTAAGAGGCAGTAAAAATAAATGCACATGAGTAAAACTTACAATATTGAAATGAATGTACATTTTCTAAAGTAACTCTAGATATTCACATTTATATTATAATCAAGTTTTGAGTGTAATTATGAAGTTTATTGTTTCCCAATTTAGAACAACAGTCTCAGCAAGAAGTCACAATGGCCAGATACAGAAGAGAAAACCTAAGTCAGTCAGCACCTTCCAGGGACATTTCCTAATCATTTAGAGTTGTGCAGTGGCCTCTATTACTCAGAAATGGGGGAAACGGGCTACACTGAGCAAACTAGATCTATGAACAGCCACGGAAGCTCACCAGAGAAGGAACTCATCACCTCAAAACTGATGTGTGGCCCGGCGTGGTGGCACATGCCTGTAATCCCAGTACTCGGGAGGCTGAGGCAGGAGGATCGGTGCGAGTTCGAGACCAGCCTGGGCTACAAAAGTGAGCTCAAGGCCAGCCTGACCTGCATAGCGAGACCCTGTCTCAAAAAGACAAAAAAAAAAAAAAAAAAAAAAACTGATGTGTTACCTTCTTCTTCCTTTCCTTTTAAAATTCACATACCATATTTCAAAACGGGATTAAACAGAAAAAGTCTTTGCAACCAAAACCAAAATATTTAAGTTCAGTCCTAAACAGAGACACCAGGGAGCATTCCTATGTATGAAATTAAGGCCTTTCCCTGAACACAAAGGCCATCTTAAAGACTATTTCAAATCTTTAAAAAAGGATCCATTCAACATCAGCATGGAAAACTCTGCTTCCAGAGAAACTCCACTGCATCCTTTCTCCAGGTTGCGGGGAGCACACCACCATCCACTTGACATGACAGAGTTTTGCCCAAAGGTTCTCTATGTCTGCCAGGGGCACCTGCTGACACAGGTCACGGGGCCACTGACGGTAGAATGGGCCTGGCCCCACCTGAGCTCTGACTCGGCATCAGGCATGTCTGGAGTGGGAGGGCCAGGAGCCGCTTTCCTTCTCTTGCCTCCTCTTGCTGGGCTGAAGTGACAGCACTCGCTTGCCACACATGTTTTAGCAAACTTTCAAATCCCGTAATGGCACACTTGGGACAAAGTATAATACACTGCTCAGGAAATACCTTGAAGCCAAGAAAAGCAATTGATATTTCCACAGGGAGCTGGGAACAAAGCTTGCCAATGAGCCTCCATTATAAAACACAGCTACAGACACTGTCATCTTAAAGACATTTGTGCCGCTGGGAACTGCTTACCTAAGGCAGTTCATCTCCAAGCACATTTTATCCAGTAAGAAGAACAGAACCAACCATCTCCATTCTTCTGGCTGTTCAGGCCAAAAGCCAGCTCGCCTCTGCCCCTCCCTGCCCGCACCCCACCCTTCCAGCCCCCCACAGTGGGTCCTGCCTGAGATTCGGCTAGCTCTCGCTCCACTGCCACCTCCTTGATTCTGCTCCCGTCATCTCTCACCTGCACAAGCAGCCTCGCGGCTCTTCCACCTCTCTGCCTGCTCCCTTGCCGTCTGGTAACTGGCACACAAGTTAGCATCTCAGTTCTTGCTCAGGCCTCTCTCAGCCTTTCTGGATCAGTCAGAGCTAAAACCAAATTCCTGACCATGCAGAGTCCCCTAGGCTTTATTTACACCCATCCCCAGGTGCCCGGACCTCACCTCCCTGACTCTCCCTGCCCTCCCCCCTTTGCCCTTCCTCTGAGGGCCAAGTGTAGGGCATGCACTATGGGTTTCCAGGATCAGCAGTTCTCTTGCCCACTTCAGCCCTGACTCCAAGTCACTTCCACACTGTGTGAATTCTCCCCGTTGTCTCATGCTTCACTGCTCTCCTCTCTGCCCCTCCAAGACTTGGCCCCTATGGAGCCTGTTATATCTGCTATTTTATTTAAGGTTACTATGTCCTCCTTGGTGGAATGCAAGCTCCCTAAAAGCAGAGAGTTCTTCTATCTGCACACAGTTATATACCCAGCTCTTAATACTTAACACATGATGGAATCAGACCACCTGAGGCCCACCAGATCCTCATTCAACCCAGAGCCCAAGCCTGGCATGTGAGTGAGATGATCTGGGGCCCATTGGGCCCTCATTCAACCCAGAGCCCAGGCCCAGCATGTCTGGTCTGGAACCCTGCAGCAAAGAAGAGCTCCCTGCAGAGAGGCTATTAAGCAAGACATACCCACCTGATCCAGGAGCAGAACATCTTGCCAGAATGGCATAGCAGGTTCACCTCCAAGGGCTGAAGCTGGAAGAAGTGCAGCACAGCAGCTAGACCCAAATTATACTCACCTGAACAAGCTTGAACTTGGTAGATCTGGACCTGGTGCTAAGGTAAGATCTACACCAAAGGTCAGAAGACAGACCTACACAAAATGACAAAGAGAAGGAGCAAAGTGCACTCTCAGGCCCTGAGCCCACCCAGAACAAACATAGGAGACAACAGCATAGAAGAAATTGCAAACCACACACCTGAAATCCCTGAGATAATAGCATCAGAAGTAATGAGACAACTGCAGAAAGGTACAGAAAAGATCAGATCAGAAATAATTTCTTAAGTACAAAAAGAAATGATAACTATAAATGAAGAAGTACTAAATGCCCCTCAAGAGGATACTGATAAATAAAAATAGAGGAGAATAGAAAAATGATGGAATCCAAAAATGAGCAATATAGGAAAGAAATAGAATGCATGAAGCAGATTCAAAGTGCTACACAGGAAATGAAAACCTCAATCATAAGCTCGCAAAACCATTTGAATAAAAGTGAAAATAGACTTTCAGCCCTTGAAGACAGCATTGCAGCTAATGAAAAAGAAAAGATCTCTTAAAAACAACTAGGATGCAAGATGGAAAAAATAATTCAACATCTGCAAGATGATGCAAAGATGAATAATGTGAGAGTAATAGGCATCAATGAGAAAGGAGTCAATACAAATGATATAAAAAGAACATGAACAGAATAGCAGAAAGTTTCCCAAATATGGGGAAACAATCTGACATTCAGTTAACCAAAGCATACAGAACTCCAAATAACATCAACCCAATTAAAACCATACCCAGACATATAGTCAAGATCCTAGAAATTCAGCACAGGACCGGTACACTAACAGCTGCTAGAGAAAAGAAACATCACATTTAAAGGAAAACCCCCCATCAGAATAATGGCAGATTTCTCTTCACAAACCATCAAGTCAAGAAAAAACTGGAGCAAAGTACTTCAAGTTTTGCAAGAAAACAAATTTCAACCTAGACTGGTATACCCTGCAAAACTCTCTTTCAAGTTTAATGAAGAAGTAAAATACTTCCAGGACAAAGAACTAAAGAATTTCATGATGACAAAGCCAACCCTACACAGACTACTAAAAGATATTCTAGAGAGGGATCAAAATGACCACAACTCCATGAAGGAAAATGGAAAGAGCCCACCAAATAGTTCAAACAATTAAAAACAGAAGAAAAAAAGGTATACAACATCAGTCTTTCAATTATTTTGTATACGCCATCAAAATATTTTCATCAGCGCACACCTGTAATCCCAGCACTCGGGAGGCTGAGGCAGGAGGATCGGTGCGAGTTCGAGACCAGCCTGGGCTACAAAAGTGAGCTCAAGGCCAGCCTCAACTGCATAATGAGACCCTGCCTCAAAAAGACAAAAAAAATAAATAAATAAATAAATAAATAAATATATATATATATATATATATATATATATATATTCATCAGCATACTGTACAAATGGACTTCTCCACCCTATGGGTCACGATTCTGTCTAGATCTACAGGGTGGATATCAAGGAAATAGCAGTAGCTCAGTCCCACAAGTGACACCTGGACAAATCTATGTCCATGACATACTAGAACTTTGTGCAACATCCTATCCCCAAACTATTAGAAATGCTGGTCATATATTTGCCATTCCAGTATTTATGCTGTGTTTTATTCTTAGTAATTCTTTACTGTTATGAAAACTTTTTCTTCATTGAATTGTTTTAAAATAATTTTGAATTAATATTTAATTTTCTCAATATTGTTTAATCTTAATTTTGTTTTAGGATTTATACTGTATCTTTGACTTACAATCAGTTTATAAGACATATGATATTTTCTCCTAGTATTAGAAACTTTAAAAAGTATATTTCTTTTTTTTTTTTTTTTTGGAAATTCCAAAAATTTAATGTTGGTGTTTTGTAAAGTATTTCTGTACAATATTATCTTTGTCTTTATAAAAACAGGAAATGACATTAGATGTGCCCGTGCTGTGCTGAACGTGCAGTTTCCCTCCCCTTAAGTCTTCCAGCATTTCTGACTTGCACTTATTAAGCTCCTCTGCCAGCAGCTTCAAGTTGCTAGGAAGTACTTGTTCATCTTCTGCTTCCTTCATTGTCTGAGAGACGATTCTTCGGAGAATCTGATCAGCTTTATGAAAAATGTTAGTTGGACAAATAATCCTGTCTGTTTCCTTTTGTTCCATATTGTCCTTAACATACTTTACTGGATTTTCCAAAGCATTAAGCAATAAGGCGGCCACTTCCAGGCTGGCCTCTGACGAATGCACTGGACTCTGAATTGTGAGGCTGTTGTGCTCCCAAGCATTTCTCTCAGGCTTGGGTCTCTCTATCTTTCTCTCCATCAGGAGGATGGTGTCAGCAGGCAGCACCTGGGGTCTCTGGCTGTTCTGCTGCAAACAGGTCTCGAGAGGGCAGTCTAAAAAGAGCTGGCAAAAGAGGGAGCTGGGGAGATAGCTCCGAGGCACAAGTGCCTGCTGGCAAGTGCAAGGTTGTGAGTTTGAACCCCAGTCCCACACAAAAAAAAATAATAATAATAATAATAATAAAAATAAAAAGAGCTGGCAAAAACCCAACGAATATTTCTGAGCCAGTTGGTAAACTTCATATCTCATACTCTGGTAATAAAAATTGTCATCTAAAACCAAATATAAAGGTCTAGAAACAGCAGTTTCTGCTAAGAATTAAAGAGGCTGTTCCTCAAGTGCTGCAGAAATTATCAGATCTTGACCCTTCAGGCAAGCGATGAAATCTTCCCACATGGGTCCAATCCTGTTGGGCGGTGCAGACAACTGACACCCATTAATGACTGCCACCAAGAAGCACTCTAGGTAGAGCAACAGCTCCTGCCGAAACATCTTCCACTGAGATGGCTTGAGTGTTGCTTCCTGGCTCCAGTTCGGATCCCTCAGCCTGCTAGCATGGACTGTTCATCCTACTGGCACAGTCATCCTAGCTTCCACCACTGACCTTTGGGCCTTTCCAGCACAGATAGTTACTGGAGGTTTCAGTCCATATTCGGCTGGCCCAAGGCTGAGTGGAACGGGGCAGAGAGCATCCAGTTTATGGTGGCAGAACAGCAACAAAATGGTGGCAGAGGCAGCACCAAACACGGCAGCAGAGCATAAAAAGTATATTTCTATTTTCCATTGACTTTATATTACTTCTTCCTTGCCTTTTACACACAAATAGGTCTTTTTTTTTTCTCTTTTTCAGTCCTTTGAATTAATTAGTCTAGTTTCTTACACTTACTCTTTTTTTTCAATATGGAATAAGATGCTATTTAATTTTATTCTTCCATAGCTTAATATATAGATGTAGATATAGATATAGATATATAGATATATATACATGTTCATGATTGTTTCTCTTTATAATTTGTTTTAGACAATTTCTTTTGTATCTAAGTATGATTTTATTCAGATTTCTTGTGCAAAAGGTTTTTTTGGGAAATGTGCTATAATTTCAACTAAATTCACAAATTTCAAATCTTTAAATATTTATTGCCTACCCCTTTACTTTGAGAATTCTAATTATATGAATATAAGTTTCTTGATTTTGGCACAGAATGAACTATTATATGACTAATCTATAAGTGCTCTCTTCTTCATTTTTATTTTACACAATTCTTACTGTTACATTCATTTAAGTTTGTAAATTATTTATAATGTACAATCTACTATTAATCTCATCCTATGTATTCATTCAGAAATATTTCTCTAAAATTGACTGTCTATGGGCCCAGCAGGATGGCTCAGTGGTCTAAAGCGCCTGCAGGTGGCTACAGGGACCACGGTTCAATCCCCGGCACCACATGCTGCGCCAGCCCTGCCCTCAGGGCAGGCTGAGCCGGCCATAAAAATAAATAAACAAAACAAACAAAAGTTCTGAAACAAGAAAAAAATAAAATAAAAAATTTAAAATAAAAAAAATTGACTATCTACATCTAATATCTTTAACATTTCAATATTTGTCTACAATTTCTAATATGCTATATAATTACTGATTTTCAATAAAGTTAATGAGAAAAAATACATAACATATGATGGATATTCAATGTTTGTTAAATGAATATTGATAAATGCCATGTGGCCAAAATGATATATATTTTCCAATTAATGTAAAAAAGATGTTCCCAGTTCTCCCCTACAAACAATTTTCACCAATGACCCTCCAACTCCCCAGAGCCTCTCACACCTTTCTGTGGCCAGGGTTAGGCCACAGGTTCCCACTCACCTTACACTGGGACCCTGGCCTGGCAGCAACCCAGACGAGCTTTGCACCCAAGCATGGGCTGATCACAGAGGTAATGACATCCTAAGAAAAAGGCCGCAAGAGCACGGGCTGCTCAGAAGACCTATGCTCACCTGAAGTCACAGTGCTGCCAGTGCGGACTATGGATCTGTAAGTCACATGGCATCATACACATTTCCTCAGCAGAACTAGACAACCCCTTGCTACAATGCTGGCAGTTTGCCACCCCCATCCTACCACTCAAGTGATCAAGCACTGGAAACTAAGCGACTTGAATGTGGTGTACAGTAAGTACCACACTGTCAACCTTTCCCCCAGATCTTCTGAAGGCTGCTTCCCACTCAGGGAACACCTTCCCCGCTCAGCTATGTTGTGCAGCTTCCTTCAGCCTGTCAGAATGAGTAAAAGTAGTAGGAGGAGACTACTCCTTTTACCTTTACTCTCTTTACTTTTTTCTTTTTGGAGTGGAATAGGAGACACACTGTCTCACCAAGCTGCCCAGCGTGACCTCCAACTTGTCATCTTCCTGCCAGGCCTCTGGAGCAGCTGGGACTTCTCTTTACCTGAGCTCTGTGCAGAATTCTCCAAGCATGTGGTGGAGACCCACGGCATGAGTGCCACAGCGAGCTGTTTGTATCATTGAGAGCTCTAAAAGGCTCACCACCACTGTTCAGATGATACCATCTTTCCAGGCCACTACACAAATTCCAGACATGAAGTCACCCTATGCCCAGGGAGCATTCTCCTTTCCTGATCTCTTTCTTCCAGCACCACTGTCCCTTTCTTCTGGACCATTCATGCTCATATCACAACTACACTTCCACACCTAACATATTGTCATCACATCCCTCATTTAACTTTTTACATACTTACCCTCTCCACAAATTCCCCAGTACTCCCTTATAAATCCCTAGGAATAAAAACTCAGGTTATATTGCTGTCTTGTTCATAAATCCTCCATGAGTTTCTCCTTCCTAAAGAAACTACTTTTTTTATGTATTTGGTACAGGGCCTACAGAGTCTCCCTACACAGATCAGACTCGTAATGATCTTTCTGTTTTCAGCCTCCCAAGAGCTGGGATTACAGGCACACGCCACCACGTCCAGTCTAGAAACTTAAGCTTGCCATTTAGAGACCTTGACCTTGACAATGTCCACTGACCTTTTAAATCATTTTAATGTCACCTGCTGTCCTTCCATTGCACACCATTCACTGGCCACTGCAAACTCTTGTCATGGCCTAAAATCATACCAGATCAAGAAACGGGTTTGTAACAACCTAAAACAGCATAACCTCACTCCCTCTTTCTATTTCTCTGTGAACCCAGTAAGGAAGACTATTTAATTCCTTTTGGGAATGGTTGGATTTAACTATTGGTTTTTTGTTTGGTTGTTTTTGCCTTTTTCAGACAGAGTTTCACTGTGCAGTTAGGGCTCTCAATGAACTCATTTTGTAGCCCAGGCTGGCCTTAAATTAGAAGAGATCCTCCTGCCTCAGCCTCCCAAGTGCTGGGATTTCAGGTGTATACCAACATGCCAAGCAAATTTAATTATTAAAAAGAAAAGACAAGACAAAATGATACCTATCTGCCAAGAAGTTCTCCACTGTGCAGGCCTGGCTTAGACTGCAGAAGAGCAAGACGCAGAAGGCTGCAAGGCCAGCGTTGAACCTGTGGACACCTCCTACGGGATCACAGGATGGGACGAAAACTAACAGTACTTCTGACATGTGCCCTCTCCCCTCTTCTCCTTCATGGCCACTCTCTGCCGCTAACCACCACCACCAGACACTGGTACAACAAAGCAGGCATGGTATCCACTAAGGAAAATGAGAAGCAAGTGTGCCTCCCCTTAGAAGGAACCCGGTCGATAAAACACAGGAGAATTCAACTGGAATTATCTGGGTAGCACAATATTTTTAATACCAGAAATGATCAAAGGGTTAGGAAAGAGGATTCAACAGTTTGGTAGAATATCACACCAACTTCTGAACTGAAGAACAGATTCTTAGAGGTAGGAAGAGAGAAAATCTAGGGAAAAAAGGAAAAGCAAACCCTAGGGAAGAATTTCTAACAAGACAGAAACACTGAATTTCCACCTGAACAAAGCTGACGTAAGGAATAGCTACTGAGATTTAGCAAATGAACACACACCTGTGTAAGGACACATATATATTGCTTTGCTTTGATTCTTATCTTTATTGCTTTAGGAGTGCTTTTTATTATTTTTGTTTTGAAACAGGGTCTTGTTAATTGCTCTGGCTAGTCTTTTTTTTTTTTTTTGTCTTTGTCTTTTTGAGACAGGGTCTCGCTATGCAGTTGAGGCTGGCCTTGAGCTCACTTTTGTGGCCTTGAGCTCACTTTTGTAGCCCAGGCTGGTCTGGAACTCACATCAATCCTCCTGCCTCAGCCTCCCAAGTACTGGGATTACAGGCGTGCACCACCACGCCCGGCTCTGGCTAGTCTCAAATTTAGCAATCTTCCTGTTTCAATCTCCAGAGCTGCAGGGATTATAGGTGTGCACCACACCTGACTTTTTATTGCACTGTGACTTAAGTCTCTACAACATAATCAATTACTTGGTTTTTGTTTTGTTTTGTTTTGTTTTGTGTGTGTGTGTGTGTGTGTGTGTGTGTGTGTCTTTTTGAGACAGGGTCTCAGTATGCAGTTCAGGCTGGCCTTGAACTCACTTTTGTAGCCCAAGCTGGTCTCAAACTTGCACTGATCCTCCTGCCTCTGCCTCCCAAGTGCTAGGATCACAGGCATGTGCCACCATGCCCAGCTCCCTAATCAATTATTTGTTAATGCTTCTTTTTGCTGCAAAAGTCTAAAAGCCAACCAGAGTTGGATATCCTCTTTAATAACTTACTAATGTAATTCCATCAATCTGGTCAGATTGAATAACTTGACTAGATTTATTGAATTATGATTATATGCTGTGTGTCATATGTGTGCACACATGTGTCTCAATTCAGCTCTCCTGGCTGTCAGTCCCTCTAGCATGAAAGCCCTCTCCTCGCAGACAAGGGTGAAAGACACAAGGTGGATGCCAGAGGCTCCAGCATGACATCCTAGTCTCTCAGAGTCTGGCTTGAGATGCAAGTGGCTTTTTATAATTGGCCAACCCTAAAGTCTTTAAAATACAGCAATTGGCACAGGATTTCTCGTACACTGAAGACCACTGATCAAGTCAGTTTGTGGGCTCACTTTTCAGGTAATCATGCTTAATCTCTTAATAATAGTCTGGCTATCCGCTGGGAGCTGAGCCTGCGCACCCGCTGCGGGTAAGCCCCTGCGCCCCTCTGCCCCGCCTCTGCGTTCCCGAGACTAACTTCCTGTCCCAGCCCAGCCCAAACCCCACCGCTGGGAGCTGAGCCCGCACACCGGCTGGGTCAGGATCCTTGGCCTGCCTTCCCTTTCCCCCGCACCCCCCCCCTTTTTTTTTTTTTTTTTTTTTTC
>PVJA010041338.1:0-17944 GCA_004027025.1 Myocastor coypus
CATTTGTGGTTGCTGTGTCTGCCCTCTCCCCTTCTTGTATAACATACTTGTCTTTCTATTGCTTACTTTCATAGTTAAGAAATTTCTAGGTTTATTCTACTGCTTACCACTTTTCTAACTCCTCAGCTTTTACATTTAAAAAATCTATTTTCTAACATAGTATAAACCATATTTTTAAAGATTAGGTAGAAAGGCTTATTACTCGGCTTTGTATATTACTAATGCTGTCTTTACTTCTCTTCATACATATATGCATTTGTGTAGAAATGGTGATGCACCTATCACCCCTTAAGTCACTCTTAACAGATATTTATATGTGTGAATGAATCTTAGTGATTACAAAGAAGTAAAAATCATTAGGGTTCCAAAATTAAAAGACCCAACCCAGAAATTGGCACCTAAGATGAACAGAAACTTCTCAGAGAAAGAAATTCAAGAAGCCTATAAATACATGAAGAAATGGTCCACATCGCTACCCATCCATGAAATGCAAATGAAGACAACACTTAGATACCATCTCAACCCAGAAAGAATGGCTATCATAAAGAAATCAACCAGCAAAAAATGCTGGAGAGCCTGTGGGGCAAAAGGAACCCTTCTCTACTTATGGTGGGAATGCAGACTGGTGCAACCATTATGGAAAGCAGTTTGGAGATTCCTTAAAAAACTAGCGCTGGAAATCCCATTCAGTTCAGCTATTCCTCTACTAGGAATTTTCTCAGGAGAATCGAAAACATCATATCATAGTGATATCTGTGCACCTATGTTCATAGTAACACAATTTGTGATAGCCAAATCTTAGAAACATCCAAAGTGCCCATTATGTGCAGAACGGTTGAAAAAGATGTGGTATTTTCATACAATGGAATATTATTAGCTATAAAGAATGATAAACTAGAAGACTTCATATACAAGTGGATGTATCTTGAAAATATACTTCTAAGTGAAATAAACCACACCCACATGTGCAAATGTTATATAGTTTTCCTACTATAAGAACTCAAAATAAGAATAATTAATTAATTAATTAATTTTGAGGGGTACCAGGACTAAAACTCAGAACCTTGTGTTTTCTGTATCCTCAACCCCTTCAACCCCTATGGTTTTTTTTTTTTTTTTTTTTTTTTTTTTAGGAGAATGATTTAAGTACACAGTATATTTGGAAGAGTTAAAAAAATAAGGTTTAAAAATTAATTTCTATTGTATCTTGAACTTACAATCTACCTATAGGACATGGTATGATATTTTCTCCTAGTATTAGAAACTTTAAAACGTAAAAAAATTATGTATATATTATATACACACACACACACACACACACACACACACACACACAAGAGAGTTAGGATAGATATACAGCTACATTTTTAGTTTATTGAGAATAAAAGTTTGTACTAATGCTGCTTAGATAAGATATCACATCTGCATCTTGTGCTCTGAATAACTACAATGAAGACAGCAATATGCAATGTAATGTATTAATTTTGTAACCATCCTACTGACTTGTTTTGTAACTGTTCCATTGCTCGTTTATCTTTTTTCCACATTGAAATGTTTAAACATAAAAGTAAATTAAAATAAAAATTTTTAGACAAAGATATCATGTCTGCATTTTGTCCTCTGGATAACTACTGTGAAGACAATGAGATTTGTTAATTATTGTAACTATCACACTAACCTGTTTTGAAATCATTTCTTTGCTATTTTATATTTTCCCATTAAAATGGATTTTAAAAATTTGATTAATTTTAATAAGAAAGAAATAACAATAAGACAGTTTCAAAACGTGCTGGTAGGACACAATAATTAACATAATGCATATTATTACCTTCATAATAGGTGTTCAGAGTACAAGATGCAGACATGATAACTTTTTTAAACACTGTTAGTATAAATATTTCTTCTCATTGTGCTAAGAGAAAGCAGTTGTATACATAGTTCAAAAATTCCACAATTGTAGTGGATTTTCAGCAGAACTCACAATGTCAGATGCTATTGACTTGAGCCTTTTATAGCTCAACATATTAATCTGGCTTTATTTCTTATATTTCATGGTTATACTGTTTTTCTGGATGGTTAAGACTAAGTAGAAGCAACATCTATACAACAAAACATGTAACATTTTTATCCCCCAAGGCCTGTCAAATCCCCTCAGGATTTATTTTGAAACCATGTATAGTGCTTTGTAGGACTGTTGTCAGTGTCAGCCAACTGGATGAGTCATGGCCATTTGCTCTCTCTGAAAGCCTGAGAGAATGTCTTCTCTCTAGGTGACTCTCCTTAGGCATACTATGCATCATCCGTCCCTTTCCTCTGTGGCCCCATAATATCCTTGAAGAGAAAATTTCAGACACCGTTGAGTTACAAGATGTTACATTACAGGTTCTCTTATGTTCTGAGTCCTCACTGACTTAGCAAGGATAGCACCAGGATGTTGGCTATCTTGGTAGACCTGCCTTTTCTCTAATTTTTTGGTCTGCAAGCTTAAGTTATTAACCCTCCAGAAGAGCTTAGTGTTCCTATCACTCAATAGCATAGGCACTTGAGCTTAACATACACTGTCCTTCTCAATATCAAATACCTTAGACAATATGGAACTGCTATTTCCCATCAATCACTCATATTCTAATACATTCCTATAGAATGTGATTAAAAATTACACATTTTTTACAAAGAAATTTAGAAATCTAACCATATACAGAATTGTAGCTGGTGAATTCTAAAAGGGGTGGATCTCACCCAGTCTTATTTGTCCCCAGTCTTTCTCACAGACTTCCCGATGACCCCGTACACAACACGTGATCATTATCTAACACACCCTTACGTGCATCTGCCGCCATAATTTTCAGCTTAAGCAGACTCCAGCGTAGAGAATGTCTTGATATCTGTGCATATGGATATGTTTTTGAAAATGAGAGGTTGGCAAACCATGTGCTTGCTGCTCAAGGTCAAAGTGATATTATTCCACTGAAATGGACTGACTCGATGGTTTATACAATGGACTTTAGATGGTGTCTATACAACGTGTAATTATGTAGAGGGCCGCAGTCTCCTGCAGTTCCATCAGCTGCGGACCCGAGTAGAGCAGTACCTGGAGAAGGCCTTCAGGTGTTAAGCTCAAGGCCCGGCACCCACCACAAATGCGCCGGCTGCTCCTGACCAGGCAACGTTCTCTTCCTCTCCAAGTAGTAAGCCGTACAAAGCATTTCTTTGACTCAGTTGTCACCCGGGCAGACTAAATGTCCTCGTTTATTTAAAACCAATGCTTTGCTTTTAAATAGGAATATACTACCTAATTTTCTTTCTTTTATGTCAATTTATAGAAACAAATTGGGCTGATGACAAGGCAGCTTGAAGAAAACAGGAAAACAACACGTACAAAGGTAGAGGTCTGAAGTCCGCTGATCCATTCAGCAACTCACAATCTGCATTTGATGGTCATTTGACGTTCACAGAATGCATTTTTTAAATTACATTACAGGTAAGGAAGAAACTATAACAGTTCTTGTTAAATAATTTCTTAAACTACTAAAGCTTTCAATAAACCTCATCCCTTGAGATTTAAATGCTTGCCTTCAGAACATGTTTTCCTTAGAACCACAGAGGTTCAGAATTCAGTCATGGATTTTTTTTATTTTTATTTATTTATTTATTTATTTATTTATTTATTTATTTATTTATTTTGCTGGGCTGGGGTTCAACTCATGACCTTGCACTTGCCAGGCAGGCACTTGTGCCACAGAGCTAATGAGTTGACCTTAGAGAGTTAAAGACCCCTGGGTCTACACGAAGCCTGTACAGTGGGTGGATCAGAAATGGAGGCGCCACCTTTTGCTTCCCTTTGGCAAAAGCACCAGGGCCCAAAGAGCCAGCGTGTTGCCATGGATGCAGCTGCACTGCCCGGCCAGGGCTAGGGCAGCGGGGCAGCGGGCACACGTGACACGTGCAGGCCTGGCCGCCTTGGCAGCTGCAGCCGCGTCCTGTGAGCCTGCAGCAGCTCCGGGCGGTGGCAGCTGCTGAGGCCGATTTCAGAGTCTCTCGCACCATCGAGTTCCCGCATCCTTCTGGCCTGAGCGCCTTTTTCAAAAATAGAAAATACCAGCTGTTCCTTCTGGCCACCAAGTCAGTGTGTAAAACTGCTTTCTCTCCTAAAATAAACAAATGAGAAATAAATAACAATGAACGGAAGTAAAATCGGAGCAGCGAGGCCCTTGCCAAGGGAGGAGAGTTTTTATTAGCAGTTGCAACTTCCATATCATGGCTTTGGCTCACTCTTTACCCAAAACGTCCTGTTGCTCTTCATCTTTCCTGAAGTAAAAACAAAACTGAGGAAAGAGAGAGAGAGAGAGAGAGAGAGAGAGAGAAGCGAGGGCGACAGACCCTCTCCTAATATTCCGAATATGCCTGAGTCCTGGAGGGTTTTCAATCTGTTCTTCGAGAAGCGCCAGGAAAATGCCACCCTCCCATGAATCTCAGCACTGGGGGCACAGGTTCCCTTCCAAATCTTTCTGGCGTCACACATGAATTTTTAAGATACTTGAAAAATTATATAAGAATTATGTTCCACTCCATGGGGCAGAAAATCTTTTTCAAATAATTGGGGCATGTGGGAAAAGCTTTGATAAGGAGCTCAGGAAAACCCAGGTTTCCTGGGTGTGGTGGCGGAAGCCGGTAGTCTCAGCACTCTGGAGGCTGAGGCGGGACAACCAGTGAGAGCAAGGCCAGCTCGCGCTACACAGTGAGCTCAAGGCCAGCCCCGACTGCACGGCGATGCCCTGTCGCAAAACAGACAAGCGAAATATATAAGTACTTTTCTCCCTTGTTCAACATACCTGTTACACTGACACAGATGAGAACATTTTTTAAAATTTTAAATCGCTGTCATTAACAAGAACGCCGCAAATATTTTTTAAAAATTTGTTGTTCTTTTATAAATATATTTTTCTTTTTAATCTTTATTTTAAAAAGAATCATAGCGCCTGCTTAGGTAGATGTAGGGACTGCGGTTCAGTCCCTAGTGGTTGGCGCCAGCTGCATCCCCCGCGGTGAGCTGAGACTGTGACTGAGACTGGGCAAGGTAAGTCATGCTTGTAAATCCAGTGCTTAGGGGGCCAAAAACAGGAGGAGCACTGTGAGCCCAAGCTGTGCACTGAGACCCTGAAGACTCTGTGCTAAATACATAAAATAAAATAAAATAAAAGTAAAGTAAAGTAAAATAAAAATCAAATAGACTCACACCCAGCATGGTGGCTTAGGCCTGTAATCCCAGCACTTGGGAAGCTGAGGCAGAAAGATGGCGTTTGAGGCCAGCCTGAATTGTTCAGTGAGACCTTGTCTCAAAAAAGGAAAACCATGAATTCATTAGCATAACATTAAAAAAATCTGTTTTTACAGAACTCACACAGTCTGTCAGTAAAAGAAGAAAAATTAACCTTCTCACTTGCGTTTTAGGCTTTGCTGCGTAAGCGCATGGGTTTTGCAATCATGGCATAAGAGGTCGCAGAGCTCACGCAGCGTTTGCTCCAGTTAACATTTAGAAGCCCTCCCAGCACTGGCCCTAAAGCAAAGGTGCAATCCGGTGGACTGAAATGTGAGCAATAATTTTAAGATGATTCTACTACCTATTTAATGTATGTTAACATAAACTTCCTTCTAATAGAACACACTTCAGGGAAACAAGGGAATGGATTATGAAATCTTACTCCATGCCTAAGCTTAAAATTAGATTGTGCTCTCAAAAGCCCATGTAATATCTCACCCATAAAAGGCGCTTGCTGTCTCTCACGTGGAAGATGGGCTGGTGCCTCCTTATTTACTTTTCACTTTTTTACTTTCTTAGAAGATAACCCATTTCAAGCAATGAAAATTTTCTTAAAGTGACAGTAATCACTTCTTCTTCTCTTTCCAGCATTTATTGAATTTAAAACTTTATCATTATCATCATTATTTGCTTTAGAGTGGTATCATATCTATTGCTCAAACACTCTCACTACATTTTCAGCCCATAAAAGACTTGTCTGAATGCTGGTGTCTCAGGACCAGAAGTATAGCTCAGCAGACTAGGCACTTGCTTAGGTAAGCACAGGGGCCAGGGTTCAATTCGCCAGCCCCAGCCCCAGGCACGCTGAGCCATCAGTGGAGTCCAGGCATGGTGCTGCACATCTGTAATCCCAGCACTAGAGAGGCAGAAACCAGGAGGATCACTACACGTCTGAGCTGCTTAGTGAGACTCTGCACAAAAACAAAACAAAATTCAATGCTGGTGTTCTATCCACATATTTTGCAAACACTGTGATATTCCTCTTCCCTTCCTCCTATTCTCAAAATATTAACATTTCTAATGCTTGTATGCTTTAAATTTGCAAGTGGACAAACTTCAAAGTTACATGAGTTGGTTGGAGCGCTTTACACTGCATGATTAGAAGTGTAAAAGGCCAGTATCGGACATCAGAAGAAGTGTCACCTGGAACGCTGTGCTTCTTCTGATCACCATTCCTCAGGCGCACTCAAGGCTTTACGACTCTGCAGCTGTAAACTCGGCCCCTTACATCCAAAGGAGGCCTGTGCATCCCTCTTCATTTGACATATCTGACAAAATCAGTTATTAATTTTTTGGTAGCAAAAGTACTTCGAAAATGAAATAGTCCGCAGGTCATCAACTTGTGTGTCCCAACCCATTTAGCTTTGAATTCTGGTCATTCTTCTTGGTGTGGTAAATTAATACCAGCACTGTGGTTTCACTAATGAGGCCAAGCTTATATTTTGAAAACCGGAAGTCACCCTGTAGTTTGCTTTGCTGGTTATTTACGGCCTAATTCCTTTCTTTTTTTTTTTTTTTTTTTTTTTGTCTTTTTAAGACAGGGTCTCACTATGCAGTTGAGGCTGGTCCTGAGCTCACTTTTGTAGCCCAGGCTGGTCTCGAACTCGCATCAATCCTCCTGCCTCAGCCTCCCGAGTGCTGGGATTACAGGTGTGCGCCACCACGCCCGGCTCTAATTCCTTTCTGACAAGCAGTCCCACTCCAGAGCTGCAGGAGGACTCTGACTCACCCTGGTCACCGTCAATGGTGCTAAGGCCTGCACAGGCCACCGCTCGAGTTTCTTGGTTGAGAATGTTCATGACATTTCCTCATTCTTCTCTTCTTTTGCCTGCAGATCATGATGTAAACTCTGGTTTTTTTTCACAATTGTGTTTCCAGAGATTCAGCATCTATAATTTCTTTAATAATTATAACTAGTTCTTCAGTACCTAACATGTTACATTACGCTCATTATGTCTCAAAAATACGTATACAGCTTCCATTTCAAAATTTAAAAACAGAGATCCAAAGAGGCTAAGATTCTTGCCCTTGAACTGGCCATACAAGACCAGCTTTTGAATTATTTTCTCAAGATCTTTTCCTCATAAAGAGAATGAGAGGGAGGCATTGTATAGAGGCATTTATGGTTGTAGTTGAAGTCAACCGTACCAGCAATAATGAAGATTATATAATATTTTCACTTGAGCAGCATTGTTTATTAAAATAGATGGCTATATGTTTTGAAACGCTAGTTGTCATTACAGTTTACAAAAAAGTTGCCACTTCAATGACTAAGTTAGAAAGACGCTTCACTGTAAAACTCTGGAAGTAGAATTGAGCGTCTTGTGGTAAATAGCAATTTAGCTGAGCTATAATTATCTCCCTGATTGTGGAAAAGCTAAGGGCTGACTTTAACCTCTTATACGCTAAAAATCTTGCCTTAAAAGGAAATGTTACAGGAGAGAGTGGGATTTTCAATTATTCCATTAAGAATGAGAAATGACCAGTAAACATCCTTTTTCCCCTCAGAAGGCAGTAACTTAATTTAAGACATAAGTAGATTTCTGGGCCCTGCTTCCCTCCCACATTGTGATCCTGACTCTGGATGCCAAAATTTCAAGTGTTTCTTTCAGAAGTTTCTTTGCCTTTCATGAAGTCCCTGGGCGTAGGAATATCTATGATCCTAAATACATTTTTTTTTTTCCATAAAAGGTTTCTGGTCTTTTTGCATGTTATATTACATAATTGAGCTCAACCGCAGGATTTTTCTAGGGAAAACTGCACTATGTTACTAAAACCAGATTATTAAACAGTACTTGATTCAAAAGGAAAATCTTCACAATCAGTATGGAACCCAACAACATACAACTCGTATTTGTAACAACAATCTAAAAGCAGTGTTAGCTCTAGAAAGGATTTGCAACACACATTTTGAGAAGCCACAAACAACAAAGTCAGGGTGCATCCTCCTACAGAAAAGCACGACGACACCAACCTCTTATGTGCTTTCAGGAAAAACGACCAGGCATGAGACTGCCGATCGTCTCTCAGCGGGTCCTGGCGGTAGCAGGGCGGAAGCCACATTCTGTCCCAGGATGTCGAGCAAGTCCAACCCTTCGGCCTCCTTAGGACTGTCTCCTCCTGGTCATCAGCACTTGGCCCTGGATGCACTGCTTCAACCAGAACTAATGGCACAGTCCACACCATCTCCGCAGTTGTCATTAGTGGAGCCAAAGGTAAAGCCCGCTGGGCAGAAGCAATTATGTGCCTGACTTTTAAGTCGACGCAGGGAACTTTGTATTACTCCATATTCATCCAAAGAGTCTAAGGCAGTCGTTCTTTTGGGCAGAGAATGTGCAGCATTATTTATCTTATACGTGGGATTGTCAAATCTTGAGATTTTGTTATAGATAACGAATTTCATATTGAATAAAATATGTGCACATGGACGGGCCAGGCAAATAGCTCAGCAGATTAAAGCACCTGCAGGCAGGCACAAGGACTGGGGTTCAATCTCCACCTGGGGCCAGGGTGAGGGCACTGAGATGGCGATTGAGACTGGGTGGTGGCGCCTGCATGTAATCCCAGCTCTTAGGAGGCTATAAGCAGGTGGATCAATATGAGTTCCATCTAGTAGTAACATCCTGAACACCCATAGACCCTTTCCTAAAATACAAAAATAAAATAAAAATAATATGCACACATAGAAACATAGAATGCCAGATCCTTCATGCGCAGGAAAAAACCTTGAATCACAGGTGATAAAACTGAAATCTGTACCCTGGGGACGGGGCTTCGTTTCTCATTCTGATAAGCCTAACATACCTTGTAAAGAACTTGTGGCTTTTCCTTTCAGCGTTTAACTTACCTTTCAAAAATCACGAGCTTTTGTTTAAAATGTCTTCATCATCCGTGGATCACCGAGTCTTGGGTCACACGACTTGGGTCACTTCCATTTGATCAAGGGCGTAGGAAGAAGACAGCCTGATTTTGTACAGCTCGCCCGCTGAGCACAACATGGGTGTGCTTTATCTCCTGATTGTGTCTAATGAGGCTAGCCTTCGGAGAATAAGCAAATCACACTCTGTCTAGAAGCATGGCCTCCAAGATCCTCACCTTATACCCTAGGGTGAGCCGCCCTGCAGACGCCTAGATTCAGAGCCTTAGTTTTGCTGTGTCTGCCCGTCTGTAGCATGTGAGGACTTAACTACACTTGCAACGTGTTCTTCCAATTGCACAGTGTTTAATCTCAGAAGCTAATATAATAAGATCAGAGGCACTTGCCGAAGAACATGAAATCGAAGAACTCTAATGCCTTTGACTTACACTCTCCTTGTATCCTTGGAGCAAATCAGAGAGATTGTTATTCACAAACGGCCACCACTGTGTATTTCGTAGGACCACGTTCTCCCTTCGCCTGTCAGGACCTGAAAAGCTACCTCCACCGGCTCTCTTATGTGGCCACAGCCTGCTTCCTGCTACTTTATTAGCTACAAAGGAAAAATGATACACTTAGAATGATTGAAGCAGCATTTTAGAGTAAGTGTATCTAAGTTGCCTAAAATGTCAGTGACAGGGGTGAGACAGTGAAGTGTTTTGTAAAATGCTGAAGGGAGACAGAAGGGGGAAAGAGCATCCTCATCAGAGGATGTTAGGTTGCAGTCAGCCTGGAGAATCCAGGCTGAATTGTCCATTGCACCACTGGTGACCACAGTTTAAAGTAACAGAAGGCGTGTTTTAAAATTAATAAAATAGATTTTAACATTTTGTTCCCAAAAGACTAACATATGACAGGAAGACTGTGTTACTCAGCTTGCTTGAATCTTTACATGAACTAAAAGTAGATCAAAATGTTATATCATATCTTATAAATACACATAATAGTTCTCACTTAAAATAAATTATTTTAAAAGAGGAAAAAGACATCAATGACACTGATGCATGTTCTGTTCCCTGCCTTAAGTGACTTAAGTGAATATCCAAATCGAGGAAGAATATGGTAAAACCCAGAGTGAAGGAAGTAGCTGCAAAGATGAGATTCTGCAGAGCAGTACTGGGTGTACCAGAAGCCAGAATAGATGGCCACATCCGGAACTGCAGAGCCTTGTGAAGTTGTGTCTGCTTCAGTACATGCTGATATGAGTGAAAGGCACAGGAAATTTAAGGTTAAGAATGTAAGACGGCGTGGGCTCAGACCTGGGCCCTTCTGGCTTTGTGAGGGGGGTCCACAGCCTCTGCTCTCAGGAATCACTTTTCAGATGATGTGCTGTTTCCTGGAATAAGCACTTGCTTAGTGAAGCTCAGGGGCCAGGGTTCGGTTTCTGGCCCCGGCTGCTGCGCGGGTGCCACTCTCCAGCACACTGAGCCTGCGATGGAGACCGGGCGTGGTGGCGTGCGCCTGTAATCCTAGCACTCAGGAGGTACAAGCAGGAGGATTGCTATGAGTTAGTAGTGAGACCCAGTGAAAGAAAGAAAGAAAGAAAGAAAGAAAGAAAGAAAGAAAGAAAGAAAGAAAGGAGGAAGGAAGAGAAAAAGACAGATGTGCTATATCCTGTTCACAGTAAATTTATTGCTCTTATTGTTTGTTTCTTTGCTTGGTCTTTTTTTTTTTTTTCAGGCAAACTTCTAGTCTCAAGAATTTTCTTAAAGATACTGAAGTTGTCCTCACCACCAGGTGCGCAGAGCGAGAAGAGGCAGGGGATTCTCCCAGGGGGCAGTGTGGTATTCATGGAAGATTCAGAAGTAGGAAAACGGTAACCTCAGGAGCCGCCCTCTGGGCTGCTCATTTCTACAGCGCCCCGGCTATGGTCCATGTAACTTTTCAACACTGTGACAAAAAGAGCCTCGGAGTAACAGCATAAAGGAAGAAAGATTCACTGTGGCTCCCAATGCCAGAGACCTCAGCCCTGGCAGCGCGGCCCGGTGCACAGGCCCAGCACAGTCCTCTGGTCGCCTTCTGCCCTCCTCTTGTCCCCACGGGTGCAGCGCACACTCCAAGCAGGTGTGCTTCCGCATGTCTTTGTTCCATAGGGTCATCTCAGGACACGCCCAGAGGCATGCACTGCTAGTTGCTGGGCATTTCCCATGTAGCCAAGTGGAAAGGAAGATTAACCACTGGGCAAATCATATTGACCTTGTGCCTTATGAACAGTGCAAGTTTACATACAACGTTTGATAAGACATCAGGGGAAATGTGTTTGCAATATGCATTCTGGTCATTGCTTTCTCATGCTTTGTTTTGAGATAATAATCTATTTTTCCTCTTTGTATGTACACGATAATCTAGAAAACCATTGCCTCCTAAATAGGAACTCAAGTTTTGGCTGAATGTAGGTTTGTGGTCCAGAATATTTGTGAACGTGGGCAAAGTATTAAATCTCAGAGCTTCATTCATACATGATAATTAATATGCATCCTCTTCCATTGCGTAATGAATATAAAGTTAGCATAAGTTATCATAACGGAGTTTGCACTAAAGCAAAGCCACTAGAGTTTATACTACTGCATACCTATATTTTAAAAATTAATTAATTTATTTATTCATTTATTTTTTTCATGCAGGGTCTCACTGCACAGCTCAGAATCATACTCACCCTCCTTTCTCAGCCTCTCCAGCATTGGGATTAGGGGTATGCAGACACACGCCCAACTTGGGGGCCAGCACAGCATGTACTGCCAGGAACCGAACCTGGGTTCTTGTACTTGCCAGACAGCTCCTTACACCACTAAGCTATCCCATCCCTACCTATGTTTTTAAATATAGCATATACTATCATATTCACTACACCAAATTGTAAAGGTAATGGTTAATTTTCAGTGACAGTTTGACTAAGTACTATCTAGGGAGCAAGTAGCGCATCATTTCTGGATGTGTCTACCTAGTTGCATCCAAAGGAGAGCATTACTTCAACAAGAAGATTGAATACTAAGACCCGCCCATACTAGAATGGTGGCAGCATACAGTCCATTGAGGGCTTGGTTGGAAGAGCAAAGGCCAAAGGAAAGATGAATCTGTCCTCTCCTCCACAGATGGAAAATTCGTCTTCTCTTGCCTTTGAATATTGCAATACAAGGTCACAGCTTTGAGCCCTCTGAGTTGCCTTGGCAACCCAAAATTTATCAGGCCTTCAGCCTCTGGCTGGGTGTGGCACCATCAGCTGCTCTGATTGTCAGGCCCCCAGGCTCAGTCTGAACTGTAGCATTGGCTTTGCTAGTGGTCCAGCCTACGTGTCACTGTGGCTTTCTAGCCAATATCATGGTATGAGCCAATCCATGTACTGAACATCCTGCCTGTCTTTCTGTCCATCTGTCTGTCCTGCCTGCCTGCCTGTCTGCCTGTCTGTCTGTCTATCATCTATCTATGTTTATGCATCTATTTATGCTTCCCAACTGATGATGTTACTCTGTTCCAATAAACCCATAGTGAATTGACATTTTAAGTAAAACATGCTTCTCTGTGCTCACAGAGGTAGCATAGATGGGATCTGTCACTTGCCCAGCACCAGGGAAAAGTACTGCATGACACATTGCCAGCCAAAGAAAAACGAAATGCTTACATTTTGAAATACTATTTCTCCTGAAAGAATATCACTTTTGTACTACCATAAACTTTAGAGAATGTGGAACTCAAACCACTCAAACTTGTATGTTGGGGACCATCTGCATATGTCACCTGTTATTAGGACCTTTTCTTGGAAAACCCTCATACACAATCATGTAATTTTTTGTGTCATTGAAAACTCTTCTAAAGTGGCCGTACTGTTTTGTGGCCCCACAGGAATTGAGGAATGTCTTGTTTGTACATTAGTGCTGTCAGTGTTTCAGAGTGGGGAATATTCCACCGTGTTTTTTGATAGCATTCTTTGACTGTTGCTTTAATTAAAAAAATTACTACACATATTTTCAGTATATTGATTACATTCCTTTGTGAGGAGAGTTGGGACATGCATACAGCACATCTTGTTTCTTTTTAACTTGAAATTCCATAGTGACATATGATGCTGAATATTATGCAAATGCTTTTAGTTTAATCTACGTACTTGCTTTCCAACACAGCCTTTAGAAAGCCAAGGGCTTTCCCCGAATCATACAGCACCAGGGTGAACAAAGCTCTTCTTATTCAGAGAAGCAAGAGTCTGAGGGGTTCATGCAGGTAATGGTGACAGTGGAGAGCTATTTCCAAGAATCAAATGGAAATGGTATATATTTACATAATTGGGATCATCAGAGCCAGAATGGGGGAAAATTGATTGTAATCCATTTGTTAGATTAGTTCTTCCCAAATATGGCCTCAGTATTCTTTATATTATACCTTTCTGTCTCTGTTGTCTTCTACACTTTCTTTTCTCATTTACATAATTGTAGGTTGAGCTCTACTTTATTCCATTTTCAAAATACATACCTGTATTAGAGCTTTTATTTATTGACTCTTTGCAAAGCCTTAAAATTATTGGCTACTGAGCATTTTTATTGTGAGTGTACAATTTACTTTTCTGTATCATAAAGTGAAAAACGCCTTTCCACTCCCCCTGGTGAAAGGGCCTAAGCTAGGACAGCTGACACTGCTGCTGCATGCCGGGAAACGTGCGTGACGGGCAGACTGTCGTCTGGATGGTTGCGAACGGCGCTGAAGCAATTGGTCTGGGTGGTTTCCAGAGACATTTCTGACAGAGCCAAACCCAGGAATATGTCAAACCCCTTCTTCCACTGTTTAAACTTAGATCCCAACCTTACAATATATTTCTGTGCCTAGAACTCCCAGCATGTTGAGGAACAGTGAGCAAAGCTTTAGATACAGGTCCGAGACACTACCGGAAAACTCATTCACACTAATAAACTGCTACAGATGATGAGCCGTGTCGGCTTACCTCCTGCTGACTCCTAGGAGAACTGACCTTGACTGAACTGCGATCATCAGCTCATTCTTTCTTTTTGATTTCCCTTCTGAATTTGCATCAGTATATCAAGTTTGGCCCTGCTGAGGGAAACGACTTCATTCCCGACTCTCTCTGGTGGAGGTGGTGTCCTTTCTTGGCTGTACTCTTCACTGCACACTGCAGAGAGCTGTTGGCAACAGAAAGCTGTGCTCAAAGCACATAGCAGTTGGATTATTCCTGTACCAACCGAACATCCGTGAAATACACATGGCATAGTTTCATAAACAAGTGGAAAAGAATAAAGCTTGACAGCATTCAATATGTGGTATAAGGAACCTGAACAACCTAAGAAAGTCTAGAAGTGGGCCGCAAAAGCTGGTTAAGAAAAACTAAGGACTTCTCTTTGTGAGTGAGATGACAAAATTTCAGTGTAGAAGAGACCAAGCCAATAAATCGTTGGGTTTGCAAAATGGACACAGTGTCACTCTGTCCTAGAGTTCTGTGTCCATAGATTCAGTGCTACAGCATGCTTTCACCTGGCCTGGATGCGGAGTCTCACCACAGCGATGGCTATAGCTCACTGCTGTGGTCAGGGCGGTGTGGGGCACCAGCTGTGTGCTGTGTGTCTTCTCCTGGATGCCTCCCTTCTGCCCTGCCTGTGGGTCAGCTGTGCTTCGGGGGCCATTATGTGGGCTCCTCTTGCTATGGGGGTCTCAGCCTTGGGACCAGATGATAATGCAGGAAAACAGGAAATAAATGAAACCATTTCTCAAGGTCCTATCATCATAAAATAAAATTCATAGTTTCTCTCTCTGTCTCTCTGTCTCTGTCTCTGTCTCTCTCTCTCTCTCTCTCTGTGTGTGTTTTGTTCTATTAATATAGAATAACTTAATTTCTCTTATACCTTGAGATCGCTCTGAGAAAATACGGAAAATATTTCTACTTGGCTAACAGCAATCTCTCGACCATAAGATCATATTCAGATCTGCAATAGATTGCGCACCTCTCAGACAGAATGTTGCTCCTCCTTCATTTGGCTGTGAATTTCTCAAGAGCTCTTCAATGTCTTATAAAGTTATTTTCACAATTTCTACTCCCACCTAGAAAGCTCTGACTCATAGAGCCCTTCAACACTGGAATCCCACTGCCTTATAAGTGAAGGAAATTGTTAAATTTTAACTTCCAATGACACAGCCTATAAAAATTATATGTAGTCACCTACCATATATGTGTACCCACATGTTGGGTACACAGACAAATGATCTGTCTGAAGTCTATTTTTCCTCTCTGCTGTGGCAGAAACACACACACACACACACACACACACACACACACACACACACTTGTTATGTTAGGAAAATTCATGTTGTAATTTCCAACCACAACCTTCAACGTAAGGCAACATGCCCAAGTCTTGCTTTGAGTTAACAGTGAGTCAACTCAGTGCTGTGTCATTAAGTAATATATTTCCACGATCTGAGAAAAAGTGTTCTCAGAAATTCCACTTCCAAAGAAGGGAAAATGAAGCAAAAATGTAAATGGTCTTAAGAGTAGATGCGAATAAAGCATTGCCTATTGGTATAATTTCCCTCAGGATTTCATAGTCCATAAGCAGTTTTAGAACAATCAAATTTTTTCCTGTGAAAACAGAAGAGAATGAAAGAGAAATTTAAGCATGCCTTGGCCTGGAGTAGAGCGAAGCTCTTGTTTGGATGTTGTCTACAGCTGATATTACCAGACACACTGTTTTGGAGGAATTTCCAGTAACTACTGGAAACTAAATTTCGAGAAAATGTGTAAATGCTACCACGTCAAGTTTCTAGACTTTCTCTTTGTCTCTTCTAACTAGGAGATGTTCTGACCAAAGGGCTCCCTAGGGTTGTCTCGGTTACTTTTCTCTCACTGTTGGGACAAATACCCAACACCTGAAATGAAGGAAAGAAAGATTTATTCAGCTCACAGTTATTGGAGGTTCCAGTGCATACCTGGGTGGCTCCGAGGTAGACTGGCACATGACAGAGAGCAGCAGTTCATGGTGGTCCCAAAGAGCAAGAGGAGCCAAGAGGGGAGCAGCAGTGATAATGGCGACAGAGAGTCTGTCTGTCTCTCTGTCTCTCTTACATTGCATTCATCTCTCCATCCCAGGCTGGGTGTAACACTCACACCCATTATGCCAGCAGTACTAAGACCCATAATCCCAGCCTTGGATAATCTCAGTGAATCATGAGTTAATCTCAAACTCAAGAAGTCTGCACCCCACAACTGCATGAGGCTTTGGGGGGACTACTAGATACAAACCATAACAGGTTGATGTCTCAAGTTTCAGTAGAAATAAATATGATGTGAATCGGTTATGTATTTCTCTTTGTGCTCATAGCTTACATTAACTAAAGAATTGTTTTTCTGTTAAACAGACAGAAAAGACATAACGGATAATAGTAACATTAATCGCTCAATCATATATTCAGTATTATGGTCTTTTCCTTTAGTAGAAGACAGACATATAAATTTGAAAATATTTATTTAACTTTATAAATGTGTGTTCTAAGTAGAAAAACTAAGGTTGATCTTAAGAAAACTGAGGCCTGCTGATTCTTTTGAGTGTTTTTAATCCCTGCAAAGCTGTTGCCGAAAGAAAAGATAGAATCTGCTTGGACTAAAAATGTGGGTGATGTAAATATTTACAACTCTTAACTTGTCTGCATAGGAGACGTGTCACTACAGCTATCCAAAGGGCCAAGTGCTGTCCTGGAATTGTTCCTGAATGCAACAACTCCAGTAAGGAATGGCTAAACAATCCGTCTCTTTCCAGCCTCCCAGGCAAACTGAAAGGAGCGAGGGCGGGAGAAAAGTGCCACGCCAAGCGCCTGCCCTCACCCGCCGTCTAAACCACAGCTCGCTTTGCTACAGAGCCTTTGGGTTTTGCTCATTTTGTCTGGAGTGGAGCAGAAACAGATCTCGTTCAGAGCGGACACCTGTGGCTTCTCAACCAGGGCAGAAAACAGACGAAAGAAAGTGGTCGGCGGAGCCGCATCCAGTGACTACTCTGGTCCGCTGAGAAGCAAGCTATGCTGGAATCTAGGGGCTTAAAACAGTGGTAATAGATTATTTTTTTTATTTTTTTATTTTTTTTTCTGGGACCGATGTTCAAACTTACGACCTTGCACTTGCCAGACGGCACTCTTGCCCAGAGCTATCTCCCCAGCCCCTATAATAGATTATTTTTCTCATGATATCTGCAGTTGTGTAGGGTTCAGGGGGAAAAGCTCAGCCTACTCCATTCAGTTTTCACAGACTGGGAAAAATCTGTGACCTTGTACTACTTCTACGATCACTTGCTCCTCTGGTTTGCAAGCTCCTCTGGCTTGCAAGCAGGTGCAGGATTTGGTTAGGGACCTAACGGGGATGGAAGGATGAGCCTCATGCCAGGAGGGGCTCTCTGTGTGACCCAGCCTGGCTTGTGGCCAGGAGGCAGCAGGGTTTCAAGCTGACGTGTTCAAAAAGAGCATGAGGAAGTTTCCAGCCCTGTGTGTCTTAGCCTGAGACATCTCTGTGCCCAGTGAGAAGTCTTCCACACCACCTTATGAGTTGAAGCAAACTTGACTACTTTCTTAGTTTCAAGAAGAGGGGAAATCCAGTTTGCCTCTGCACCAAGGAGTAACAAAGTTTTGGGAATTTTAGTCTAGCTACTTTTGGAAAGTGACCATTTTCTCAAAGAGATTAAGACCAATAATTGTGATTTTAATCAAATACAGAATTGAACATTTAA